>ML821112.1:78364-101687 GCA_009831015.1 Picea engelmannii | reverse complement strand
TCATTAAAAATATATCACATATTACATTACAAATAAACAATACAAATATCATTCAAAATATATCACATATTACATTACGCCTAAACACTACTACATTGTATACATATGTCCTTAATTTGTTACAAAATACACCTCTCTATTGTATCATTACAACTAAAAAAAATAACACTTCAATATTATTTCATTAATCTTTATTTAAGTTTTTAATCTTTTATATATCACATATTACATTACACATAAACACTACACATCTCATTCAAAATATCTTACATATGGCATTACCCCTAAACACTACATTGTGTACAGATGTGCTTAATGTGTTGAAAAATACACCTCTCTATCTATATCATTATAACTAACAAAAAAATAAAAGTTCAAAATTATTTCATTAATTCTTATTTGGTTTTTATTCTTTCACATCTAATTTAGATCTCAATTATTTTCACTTCTAAATCTTATTTTTTTACATTTTAAATTCATTTCTTTAAATATTAAAAAAATAAAATAAATAAATCTATACTAATTTTATTTCAATATTACATAACTTTGACATAAAATTTAAATTTAAAATAAAAAAATTTATATCTTTAAATCGTTAAAAAAAAAAAAAAATCTATATAAATTTTATTTCGATATTAAGTATTTTTTTTTTTAAACAAAAATTGGCAAAGAGTATATTAATAAAAAAAGTTCCAAAATATACCCAATGGCGACAAATGCTTGTTCAGCTCTAGACTAGTCCTATCTACCTATTATATGTCTGATCTCCACAAAGAGTAATTACATTGCAAAATTTGATAATGACCATTATGTAAAAGATACCCAATATGCAATGTATTTAAGAAACATTAGTTACTCAACGAGAAGTGATTTGGATGGTCCCATTCTTCCTGTTCTATGTCCTGTGTGGGCATTTTCAAGTCTATAAGAGGTTGTTCAACTGGTGGGGAAGCTCCACTCATTGAGGGAATTGTTTCAATTTCCATGAGAATTGGTGAAAACTACTCCTGTAGACTTTCCACTTGAGACCAAATGGCATCCACCTCATCATGTTGTTGCCTCATGGTCATCTAATGTTGGTTGAGAATGTTCAAAATGAAAGAGACCTGTGTAGACAGTCCTTGGTAGACTATTTGAAGTTTTTGAATTCATTTCTAGAGATCATCATTAGTTTCCACGTGATCTTGAGGCTTGTTTCTATTTCAAGGATTTTTGGCCAGAGATAATAGAGTGAGATGAAGAAATATACTCATGGGAGATATGCTAAACCACAATTTCCAAAACAATAGGGACAAATTCACCTTAAGGGTATTTCTGAGTGACACTTAAGCACAACTTCATGGGAAATACTAGCAAACTGAGCCCCACAAATTTCTCCATCTACCTTTCGAAGGATCCCAATGTGAAGATAGAGAGAAAGACGAGTGAACTAGGCATCATAAAATCCTCCTACAAATTCCTAAGAGACCTCAGGTCTTGGACTTCCTCAACCAAGCAAATAGGCTTGGTTTCTTTTACTTCTTTCTCCTACTTGCAATATTTTCCTCCAGTTTCTTGAGGGAGGAGAAATTCCTTCCAATGATCACATGAATCCCCCAGAGTCATATGCATCCTCAACCAACAAAACTAAGACTAGGAATGGAATTTACAATATGAAAGGAGATTTAAATGATATGAGATACCTTGATGTCATTGGATTTAAGGCCCTCCATGTCAATTGTAAAGATGTAGGAATTGGGTTATTGTTTAACATCCACGGGAGTCAAAGCCATGACCTTTGTATCATGTACATAAGTGCGAGTCGAGGCATTGAGGAGATTCTCCATGTTGTATGGGACGCCAAGCAGTTATTGCACTGTGCTAAATAGAGGATCCATTTCCATGTTTCAAATATCTTTCCTTGCATAGAAAATATAGTTATTTTCCCACTTAATTCTAAATTCTAAGTGTTGTCTTCAAATTGCAGAAAAAATTTCCAAAAAAAATCTGGAGATAACCAGATTGCTTACCGGATTTTAAAGAACAATGGCGCTGGAAAAAAAAAATTCAAAATGGTCGATTGGTTACAAATTTTGAATGAAAAAATACCTTCACCAGTTGATGAAAAATAAGCATGATAGGAGGAAATACATCGAGGCTTTCACTCCATTCTGGAAGCATCCAGGATTCTCAAGTTGCTTCTGGAGAAATTGGGCTTTTGGAGAATTTGGGCTCGTAATGCTATTCCCTCATTATTTTTATTTCATTAGTGAGATGAAATGGTTATTTTGTAGTAAGCCCTTGAAACCTATAGGCATAGGTTTATTAATTAATATAATCATAACACTTTCTCTAGATAATCAACTGAGATGCCTGTTTGAAAATAGAACCCATTTTCAATGTTGTTTTGTACATGTAATAATTATAAGAACCCATAATGGTTGATGAAAACGAAACTCATTTTTTCTATTGTTGATGGTATTTTTCCTGGCAGTGAGTTCCCTTGAGTTGCCAATTGGGATATTCCTAGTTACATGTGCTAGAGTGACCTTGATAAATGAATGAGACACTCAATGGACTGAGAGCAGTGAAGGGGTACATTATGTGGGTTGGTAAAGTCTAGAGGAAGAGATCTAGAGGAAATTTGGGATAGTTGTAGGATAATACCATTGGGTTGTTGGATATTGAGTTGTGAGTGGAGTATGCGAGACACCCTTTTCTTATGTATTCCTAGCCCCAGCTCGGGGGTGACTTGTTGTTGAGATTTGGAACAAAATTTCTATGATTGGGTGGAACGTCCTTCCCAAGCAACTGATTGCACAACCATTTTAAAAAAGACAAGTGTTTATATGTTTTTGTGTGTTAATTTATGAGTTTAACTGTTGTGTGTTTCACTCTATTCACGAGAGTGAATTTTATGTTGTTGTGGTGAAATTTATTAGTTGCATTTACCTGTTTGACTAATGTGGACCATTTCATAAGCTTGAATGTCACGTTTTTTGCAATTTTGTTCTTAATTGCATCTGTGACTTAAATCTAGTATTAACGACAACATGATTCTAATGTGGTGCTCCAATTATCATGTGCACTGAGAATAGTTTCCATGTGCAGTAATAAGCCAGTTTGATGTAGGAGAATCCCTCATGACAAGCAAAAACCAACGTGGAAGCAGAATCCAGCTAGAAAATGTCCAGCGCAAGTTTTTGAATTTTTAAATTTTCCCTTGAAGTTGATGCTCTGAATATAAATGAGATAATTTAATTTAGGCACCTTGGTAAAAATGTAATCAGACCTCAAGCCATACACTCTTGTTTGAGATAGACAGAGGCATTTATAGTAGTAGATGCAGGTAGATAGAATTGAATTCTTAGATTAGACAGTTCTAGAAGGAAGAGGGAAAATCAAATATAGACACCCTCATTTGTATCATTGTAACATTAGCAACAGGAGCAAGAAGAGTCTAGAGCATAGGAGAATAGCAGAGAGTTGTAGAAGAAGAACACCCATGTACAGATCTTGAATTAATAGAAGAAGTTGATTCAGATTCATGGCTGTTGTGTTATTCTCTATGTATGTGTGTTGAATGCTCTTCTTATGAATATTACTTCCTGTTATGAATTTGTTATTATGATGTGTGTATGATTTCGTGGGTTAAGATCGAAATCTGAGAGGAAGTGAGGTGAGTTACAATTGTTTCTCTCTTGAGCAAGGATTCCTGCAAGGAGTGCAGTTGAAGTCATCCGCAAGGAGTGCTTTGACAGAAGGCTCAGAGAGTTAACTCTTGTTCTCATACCACCA
This sequence comes from Picea engelmannii, assembly GCA_009831015.1. Taxonomy (NCBI): domain Eukaryota; kingdom Viridiplantae; phylum Streptophyta; class Pinopsida; order Pinales; family Pinaceae; genus Picea; species Picea engelmannii. The sequence goes on along the minus strand of ML821112.1, from coordinate 97,910 downwards.
AGAGTCATATTGGGTTATACAAGCCATGCAAGGAGTGCGCAGGCTAAGGAAAGTCTCATTCGTGACACTGAGCGAAGTATTGAAGGACTACTGCTATGAGCATATGCAGAGTCAAGAAGCTCGAACAGTTGAAGTGTTCGCAGGCTTGTCGCAAGGAATGCGTGCAAAGAACCTCGTTGAGGTCGAAGTAATTTGGCAAAGCTCAGGAAGGATAGGCCTCTGAGTCGTTGAAGATCAGTGTAGACTAGTGTGACTTGAGGTCAGGAAGAAACGTCGCAGGTTGGTGAAAAGGCGAAGGAATCTTGTGGAGAGATACTCTTTTTCTTTTCGTGGATTACCCAAGGAAGAACGAACGGTCTAAATCTTCTGAAGAGATTTCGTGAAGTTCCGGGGATCGTTAGATCTTGCAGAGGTGCAAGGAAATTACGGAGAGAAGATTCCGAAGAGGTTGAAGCTCAAGAGGGGTAGGGCCATCGATTCCGAGTCACAGGAGCCATAGGATCTACACGTGGTATCGTGTATCGGGGACTCAGGAGATGAAGCTCCAAAGTTGTGTAGCAAGAGCAGAGATATCGTGAGGCGCGATATACCGACAAGATCAGAGTCATTCGTTGAGAAGGACGCGTGTAAGGAGATTCTCATCTCACAGACTCGGACATTGGAGGACCAAGAGGGAAGTCCTTTAGCTTCATGAGTGGAGAAGTAGCGAGAAGGCTAAGAACCATCCATCGGAGGAGGACAGGTGGCAGAGATCGAGAGATCTCGCGAACTCGGGAGTTCACAAGGTGAAATCCCAAGTATTGGGTATTTGAAGTCGCGAGGCACGAGGACGCGAAGCAGCGAAGTGGCGAGAAGATTGGAGTCGTCCATCTGAGGGGACAGGTGGCAAGAGATCGAGAGATCTCACAAACTCAGGAGTTTGTAGGGTGAAAGCCCAAGAATTGGGTATTCAGAGTCGCGAGGTCGCGAGTAGCGAGAGAAGGATAGATGTTGGATCCGGACCACAGGAGAACCGTTGGATCCGCACGTGGGATCGTGTATCGGGACCTCACAAAAAAAGGTTCAATAATTTGGCCACAGGGATCGCGAGGTTGCGAGAAAGTGATATCCTGACAACTGGAGGGTAGTGTGGGCCATCGCAAAGTTGGCAAGTGGAATACAGATGGCACGAACACCTCGGGACCTCACCACGAGAAGTCCCGAAATATTGGCATTAGAATTCGCGAGTCGCGAAGTGCCGAGGAGCCGAGATTTGTGTGAACGCGTGGCAGAACATAAGGTGGGACCGTGTGGCCAACGGGTGGACACACATTGGCTAGAGATAGAGTCAACATTCCATTGAATTCTCACACCTAGGGAAATCATGGAATAGGAGGGGGAAAGCCTGATGGTTCAACCCGTGAGGTTGCGAGTAGTGAAAATCCGACGAGGGAGGAGTCAACTTGGAGTTGACTGATCACGTCTCAGAGGATCGCAACGAGAGGCACAAGAGTTTGGCTCACAAACTCACAAGGTTGCGAGGTCACGAGAGGCACTAACATTAATCTTAGCCCATGGTTTCATGAGGAAGGAGCTATACCCATATCACCAGATCGGGTATCGCAAGATTTGAAGGAAGAGTTGGAGGTTTTAAGTCCCGAACTCGGGAGATAGCGAGATTTAGTTGATCTCCCGGTGGTAAAGGGGAGACCTCGAGGAAAGATTGTTGTGGGTGCAGATTTCCCGATAGGAAAATAGAAGAACCTTCGAGTTCTTCGGGCCGAGGAGAAGAAGGTCCTGTGAGAGAGGACATGCCTGGGTGGCGCGCCCCTGCATCAAGTGGTATCAGATCTTAAAAAAGCTTATTTTCTTTCCGTAGCAGAGAAAAAGGGAGAATTCACCATGCCGCCAAGGAGAAGAGGTAGACAATCACCCGATCCAGAGGAGGAAAGGGAAATGTCCAGAGAAAGAGGTAGGCAAGTACAGAATCCAGACATGGAGAGAGAAGTGAGAAATCTTAGTGCGAGAATGGAGGACATGGAGATAACACAAAGGCGCAAAGCTGATGTGGGAGATATCAGTGAATCCGAGGATGAAGGTGATGCTAGACGTGAAGAAGAAGAAATCCCAGCATAAGATGCAGCCAATGAGCGTTTAATTAAGGCTATCGCTCAGATGAGTTTGAAAACAAAAATGGACATTCCAGATTATGAAGGGAATCTGGATGCAGAAGAGATGCTAGATTGGATTAGAGCTCTTGATACTTATTTTGATTATGAGGATATCGAAGATGATAAGAAGGTCAGACATGCTATCACAAGATTAAAGGGACATGCAACCTTGTGGTGGGATGAACTGCAAGCTGACAGGCATTTCCAAGGTAAGAAGAAGATAAAGAGCTGGGACAAGATGATTGCAAAGATGAAGGAAAAATTCATTCCCATGGATTATCAAATTTCTCTGTTCAGGAGGATGCAGAACCTGAGATAGAAGCTGATGACAGTGAAGGAGTATACTAAGGAATTTTACAGGTTGAATATCAGGGCAGGTCATCGCGAAAGCAATGACGAAAAGGTGTCCAGGTATCTGAATGGTCTGAGGTATGAAATTCAGGATGAATTAAATATGGAAACCATCCGAACGGTGGAGGATGCTTACCAATTGGCTCTGAAAGATGAGGAGAAGCTTAGCCATAAACAAAGTCAGAGGGGTCGAGGCAGAATTCAGCCCAAAGGTAAATCGGTTGGCCAAGATAAATACTAGAAGCCCAAGGAGGAATGGAAGAAACCTCAGGGAAAGGTTGAAAGAGGTGGAACCTCACAGAGAAGACCATATGTTGAGCAGAGAGGACAGCATATTGAGCAGAGAGGAGGATATGCTGATAATAATAGGCTTCCTCGTACCAGAGGTAGAGGAAGAGGAAGAGGTGGAGTAATTACATGCTTCATGTGTGGAAAGAATGGGCACAGGTCATTTGAGTGTCCAGAGAAGAAGAAAGAAACTAGAGAGACTCACATCGCCGAGGCACATAGGCGATATGTTGAGACAGAGTACACTGAAGGTGAAAGATCACTAGTGATGCGAAAGGTCCTTTTGACACTAGAAAAAGAGATGGAGAACTCAGCGCAGAGAAACAATCTTTTTAGGACTGCTTGCAAGACCAAGGATAGAGTATGCAAGGTCATCATGGACAGTGGAAGCACCGATAATATCGTTTCAACCGAGATGGTAGAAAATCTAGAGCTGGAGACAACTGATCATCCAAGCCCATATAAAGTCTCATGGATACATAAGGGACATCAGGTAAATGTCACTAAGCAGTGCTTAGTTGACATCAAGATAGGAGGATATAATGATAAAATTTTATGTGATGTTATTACTATGGATGTCTGTCATTTATTGTTGGGTAGACCATGGAAGTATGATAGAAATGTAATTCATGATGGGAGGATGAACACCTATACCCTGAAGAAGAATGGAGCACTCATATGTTGTGTCCAATTGAAGATAAAGAGGTGAAGCCGAAAGTAAGCAACAGAGTACTTCTCATGAGTGGGAAGGAACTTCTTATAGAAGTTAAGAAGGAGGATCCACAATTCTTTGTGGTTAGAAAGCTGAGAATTGTTCTTACTAGCACAAGAGTGGACGATTTACCAGGAGAAGTTCAGGAACTGCTGGAAGATTTCGTTGATATTGTAGTGGATGAATTACCTCGTTCATTGCCACCGATGAGGAGTGTGAGTCATCATATAGACCTCATACCAGGAGCTAGTTTTCCAAACAAAGCCGCGTACAGATTGACGCCGCAGGAAAATGAAGAGGTTAAAAGATAGGTCCAGGATTTATTGGACAAAGGTTTGGTCAGAGAAAGCTTGAGTCTGTGTGTTGTTCCAACAGTACTCAGTCCGAAGAAAGACGGCGGCTGGAGGATGTGCACTGATTCAAGAGCCATTAATAAGATAACTATTAGGTATAGATTCCCATTGCCAAGAATGGATGATCTGATGGATTGCTTAAGTGGGGCAAATTTGTTTTCAAAGATAGATTTGAAGAGTGGATATCATCAGATTCGTATGAGAGAAGGTGACGAATGGAAAACAACATTCAAGACAAACGAAGGTTTGTATGAATGGCTTGTCATGCCATTTGGATTGACAAATGCACCAAGTACCTTTATGAGGTTGATGAATGAAGTCCTGAAGGAGTTCATCGGGAAATTTGTCATCCTATATCTGGATGACATATTGGTTTTCAGCAAGACAAAGGCTGAGCATTTGAAGCATTTGGCTGTTGTGATGAAGAAATTGCAGCAGGAGAAGTTGTTGATAAACATGAAGAAACCCTCGTTTATGAAGACAGAGCTCATTTATTTGGGGTTTGTTATATCTGCAAACAAACCGAGGATGGATCCAGATAAGGTGGAGGTAATCAAGAATTTTCCATCACCGAGGAACGTATTTGAGGTAAGGATTTTTCACGGATTGGCTAGTTTCTACCGGAAATTCATTAGAATTTTCAGTGGAATTAGTGCAACAATGATGGATACAGTGAAGAAAAGACATAAATCTTTTCACTGGACAGAAGAGGCTGAGAAGAGTTTCAATTTGTTGAAATGAAAGATTACAGAGCAACCAATTTTGGTGTTGCCAGATTTTTAGAAGACATTCCAGGTAAAATGTGATGCAAGCGGGTTTGCCATAGGAGCGGTCTTGAGTCAGGAAGACAGGCCGATTGCATATTTTAGTGAGAAGATGAATGAGGAAAAATAAAATTACTCCACATATGATAAAGAATTTTATGCCATCATACAGGCATTGAAGAAATGGAGGCACTATTTGATCCCAAAAGAATTTGTTTTATATAGTGATAACCATGCATTACAATTTGTGACTTGACGGGAAAAGTTGAATCAGAGGCATGTTAAATGGGTTGAATACATGCAAAATTTAACTTTTGTGATAAAACATATTTCTGGTACTGCTAACAAAGTGGCTAATGCTTTGAGCAGGAAAAGTTTGCTGATGCAAGAATTCAAAGTCAGGACGTTAGGCTTTGATGATCTTAAGGACATGTATGCAGATGATTCAGACTTTAAGGAAGCTTATGAAGCAGCTGAGAATCCAGTTCTCAGAGACAGAAGTCAGTGGATAGAGTATGTGATCCAAGACGGATTGTTTTTCAAATGGAATCGACTGTGTATTCCGAATTTCTCCATGAGGGAGAACTTGTTGAAAGAGAAGCACAGCGGTGGATTAGCAGGACATTTTGGCCATGAAAAGACATTCGCAAAGCTGAGCGAGTCATACTTTTGGCCAGGGATGTGGTCAGAAATCAAGAAGTTTGTGGATAGATGTAGAATTTGCCAACATTCAAAAGGAAGGAAGTAGAATGTAGGATTTTATTAGCCATTACCCATACCAGACAAGCCGTGGGATGAAATTAGCATGGACTTCATATTGGGGTTGTCGAGGACACAAAGAGGCGTTGATTCAATCCTTGTGGTAGTTGACAGTTTTTCTAATATGTCACACTTCATTCCATGCCAAAAGACCAGCGATGTGACTCACATCGCAAATTTGTTTTTCAAAGAGATTGTTCGACTTCATGGATTGCCGAAAAGCATAGTTTCGGACAGAGACACAAAATTCATAGGGCATTTCTGGAGAACATTGTGGAAGAAGCTGGGGACTAATTTGATGTTTAGTTCTTCTTATCATCCTTAGACGGATGGACAGACATAAGTGATCAATAGAAGTCTGGGAGACTTGTTGAGGAGTTTGGTGACAGAGCACCATAGCAGTTGGGATAGCATATTACCGCAAGCAGAGTTTGCTTACAATGACTTAGTGAATAGGAGCATAGGAAAAAGTCCATTTCAGATTGTATATGGAATGTAGCCAAGAGGAGTTTCTAAATTGAGGGATTCAGAACAGACTGATACTAGTAGTGCTAGTGTAGGAGAAGTCACTGAAGCGATGAAGGAACTTCACAGCCAGGTGAAGGAGCGACTATTGAAGTCAAGTCAGGAGTACAAGCGCAAAGAAGATCAACATCAGAGACAACTTCAGTTTGAGGTTGGTGATCTAGTTCTGGCACATTTGAGGAAGGAAAGGTTCCCAAGAGGAACATACAACAAGCTGAAGATGAAGAAAATTGGGCCATGCAAGGTCTTGAAGAAAATGGGAGAGAATGCTTATGAAATTGAGTTACCAGAAGACAATGGAATATCTCCGATATTTAATGTTTCAGATTTATATCCATACAAAGTGGATGAAGCAGGAGCAGAAGGTGATGATCAACCAGAGTTCCAGTGGCAGAAGCAGATGCCAGTTACATAAAATCCACAGATGGAGCAGATACTGAATAAAAATGTGGGTAAGAAAACCAGGAGGAAAGAATATTTTGAATATTTGGTCAAGTGGAAGGGACACCCAGTTGAATATGCCAGCTGGGAGACTAAAGAAGAAATTTTTCAGCATGGACATATCGTGTAGGAGCTCATGGACAGGAGCCCATGCAAATTTTCAAGTGAGGGAGTATGATGCAGGAGCATCCCTCACGACAAGCAAAAACCAACATGGAAGCAGAAGCCAGCTCGAAAACGTCCAGCACAAGTTTTTGAATTTTTAAATTTTCCCTTGAAGTTGATGCTCTGAATATAAATGAGATCATTTAATTTAGGCGCCTTGGTAAAAATGTAATCAGACCTCGAGCCATACACTCTCGTCTGAGATAGACAGAGGCATTTATAGTAGTAGTTGTAGGTAGATAGAATTGAATTCTTAGATTAGACAGTTCTAGAAGGAAGAGGGAAAACCGAATATAGACACCCTCATTTGTATCATTTTAACATTAGCAACAGGAGAAAGAAGAGTCTATAGGATAGGAGAATAGCAGAGAGTTGTAGAAGAAGAACACCCATGTACAGATCTTGAATTAATAGAAGAAGTTGATTTAGATTCATGGATGTTGTGTTATTCTCTGTGTATGTGTGTTGAATGCTCTGCTTATGAATATTACTTCTTGTTATGCATTTGTTATTATGTTGTGTGTATGATTTCATGGGTTAAGATCGAAATATGAGAGGAAGTGAGGTGAGTTACAATTGTTTCTCTCTTGAGCAAGGATTCCTACAAGGAGTGCAGTTGAAGTTGTCCGCAAGGAGTGTGTTGACAGAAGGCTCAGAGAGTTAACTCTTGTTCTCATACCACCAGGAGTGAGATTGGGTTATACAATCCATGCAAGGAGTGTGCAGGCTAAGTAAAGTCTCAGTCATGACACTGAGCGAAGTATTGAAGGACTGCTTCTATGAGCATATGCAGAGTCAAGAAGCTCAAACAGTTGAAGTGTTCGCAGGCTTGCCGCAAGGAGTGTGTACAAAGAACATCGTTGAGGTCGAAGTAATTTGGAAAAGCTCAGTAAGGATAGGCCTTTGAGTCGCTGAAGATAAGTGTAGACCAGTGTGACTTGAAGTCAGGAAGAAAAGTCACAGGTTGGCGAAAAGGCGAAGAAATCTCATGGAGAGATACTCTTTTTCTTTTCGTGGATTACCCAAGGAAGAACGAACGGTCTAAATCTTATGAAGAGATTTTGCGAAGTTCCGGGGATCGTTATATCTTTCAGAGGTGCAAGGAAGTTACAGAGAGAAGATTATGAGGAGGTTGAAGCTTAGGAGGGGTAGGGCCATCGATTTCGAGTCAAAGGAGCCATAGGATCTACATGTGGTATCGTGTATCGGGGACTCAGGAGTTGAAGCTCCAAAGTTGTGTAGCAAGAGCAGCGATATCGTGAGGCGTGATATCCCGAAAAGATCAGAGCCGTTCGTTGAGAAGGACGTGTGTAAGGAGATTCTCATCTCGCAGACTCAAACATTGGAGGACCGAGAGGGAAGTCCTTTAGCTTTGCGAGTGATGCAGGAGCATCGAAATTACCAAAGCGAGCATGGAGCCAACGCATGTGTTTTTAACACATGACCTATTGCTTTGAAAAATTAATTTTGGAATGAAGCACAAAACCTTCAAGGAACCATTTATGAAGGAGAACCTTTTGTATATTGTATCATACCTCGAGCCATACGCTCTTGTCTGAAGTAGATAGGAGGCATTTAATCTAGTTAATGTTGGTACATAGGATTTTGAGTCTAGATTTGATAGTTTAGAGATTCGAGAGGGAAAAAAAATATAGACAACCTCCTTTGTACATTGTAACAAATGGAAGAACTCAGTAGAAGAGAAGAGAAAGCAGAGAATAGTGTAAGAAGAACACCCATGTACAGGCATTTGAATTAATAGAAGAAAGTTCTGATTCAAATTCATGGCTGGTGTTGTTTCTCTGTGTATATTGTTTATGTGCTCTTGAATGTTTTCTTCTTGTTATGCATTTGCTTTGTATATGCTATGCATGTGATTTCATGTTTCAAAATGAAGTCTAAAAGGGAGAGATGGAATGAGTTTCGATTGTTTCTCTATCTGAGCCAGGAGATTCCTGCAAGGTGTGCAATTGAATTCATCCGTAGGGAGTGCGTTGATGAAGGCTCAGTAGTTTAACTTTTGTTATCATTCACCCAGAAGTGGAAGTGAGATGTTGAAGCCATGAAAAAGAGTGCGCAGGCTGAAGAAGAAGTCTCAGTTGTAAATATGAGCAAAGGGGATTGAAGACTGCTGCTGCAGAAAGTGCGCAGAGTCGGAAGGATTCAACACTTGAAAAGTCATTGAACGTCGAGTGCGAGGAGTGTGCACAAATTCCTCTGAAATAATCAGAGTGGAAAATCTCAGGAGGTTTAGCACCTTGGTGATATTGTCGAAGGAGAGTATCAGATTCTTTCACCATGAAAGGTTTCAGACACAAGTTGCAAGTGCGTGCACAGAGATCTCTTTTTCCTAAGAGATTGTGGAAGCTGAAGAAAGCTCAGGAGGAACAGGGCCTTCGAAATGATCGGAAGGTTGCACAGAATATTTATGTGCTAAGAATCCCTCAAGAAGGAAGGAATGAAATTGATGGTTAGGATTCACTGAGGAAACTGCGAAATCCCATCAGCCGTTAGATCTCGATAATTTACGCGGGGTTTAAGCCGAAGGAGCAGAGGAAGAACCCAGAGGAGTCATCGGGATATTAGCTTCATCGGGGTTTCGTTAAACAAGAGAATCAAGACCTCATAAGTCCCAAAATCCCAAGAAGGTATCATAGCCGTAGGTTCTGGATGAGACACGTGTTGGCAATGCGGAGCGAGTCAGGGTTCGACATTTCGGGGTTTCCAGGGACATAGAACTCTCGCCTGTTGGAATTGCGATTTGTGATTTCCCGGCGGGATTTTTGCATCGTCCATCGGCGAGGATGCATGGCGAGAGATCCCAAATAGTTCGGAGTTTGGGATATCGGGGTTTCCGGAGTCGTGAACCTTAGGCATAACGAAATCGCGATCCGATATTTCCTGACACAGTCATAGTCGTTGATCCGAGAGACGCATGTCCGAGGATCTGAAAGAGTTTGGGGTTCAGTATTTCGGGATTCTTGGTGTCGAGAAACTCATGACAGGAGAAGTCGCGAAATCTCGAAACGTGACGGTCCCACCATCGTAACATTCCAGTGGGGAGAGGTGTTAGCACATAGTGGAGGATAGGTGTCGAAGGGTCAACCCTGGTGGGAAGTCGACGCCAGGTGGCATCGAAAATTGGAGAATCAGGATTCCCAAAGGCGTAAGTTCTACGCATTGCAAATCTGTGAACTCTGAAACTCCAAAGTGGGAAAGGACTGTGGTCTTGTGGACCAAGAGGTCACGTGTAAAAGGAGCTAGGCCGAGGGGGCTAAGGGGTGCAGAGCATCATCACCAATTGGAAATCGGGGATCCATTAGGTAATTGATATACGACCTCACAAGTGTCGATTTCCCGATCGGGAAAATTCCCAATAAGAGCAAAGGAAAATGTTGGGAGACTTCCATCGGGTTTCGGGGATTGGGAGACCCAGATATGGGAGTTAAGTCTCATGAATATGCGAAGTCCGATTTCCCAATAGGGAAAGGGAGATCATAAGGAGCGTTTTGTGGGTGTTGAGAACTCCCGATAAGGGGGTTTGAAGAGCATTTCATTCTTCGGGCCATTGAAGGAGGAGGTCCTGTGGGAGCAGGTGTGCCTAGGTGGCGCGTTTGCATCAGAGTGGTATCAGAGCGAGAAAATTTATCTGTTTCCTGTAGCAGAGAAGAAGAGAAAATTTCACCATGCCGCCGAGGAGAGAAAGACAATCACCCAATCCAGAGGATAGGGGAAACCAGAGAGGAAGAGGGAGACAAGCACGGAATACAGAAATGGAGAGACAGATACGTGATCTCCGAGTGATATTAGAAGATATGGAAGCAGTGCAGAGACACACAGCCAATGTTGGAGATCTGAGTGACTCCGAAGGCGAAGTTGAAGCCAAACAACCAGGAGAAGTTGCAGCCGAAGATGCAGCAAATGAGCGATTAATTAAAGCTATTGCCCGGATGAGTTCGAAGACAAAGATGGACATTCCAATTTATGAGGGGAATCTGGTTCCAGAAGATCTATTGGATTGGATTAGAGCTCTTGACACCTACTTCAATTATGAAGACATCGAAGAGGATAAGAAGGTAGGACATGCTGTCACAAAATTGAAGGGACATGAAACATTATGGTGGGACGAGCTTCAAGAAGATAGACGTTCCAAGGGTAAGCAAAAGATAAAAGGCTGGGATCGAATGATTGCAAAGATAAAGGAAAAATTCATCCCAAGGGATTATCAAATCACACTATTCAGGAGAATGCAGAACCTGAGACAGAATCTGATGACAGTAAAGGAGTATACTGAGGAATTCTACAAGCTCAATATCCGAGTAGGTCATCGGGAGAGCGATGATGAAAAAGTTTCCAGGTATATGAATGGCTTGAGATACGATATCCAGGATGAGATGAGTATGACAACCATCAGAACGGTGGAGGATATGTATCAGATGGCGTTGAAAGCTGAGGAAAAGCTAAGCCGTAAGCCAACACAGCGAGGCCGAGGCAGGAGCCAGCCAAAGGGTAAGTCAGTTGCCCAAGATAGGTTCCAGAAATCCAAGGATGACTGGAAGAAGCCTCAGACTAGAACGGAAAGAGGTGGAAGTTCGCAGCGAGGCTAGCATGCTAAACAGCGAAGGCAACATATAGAACAGAGCGGAGGATACGCTGATAATAACACATTTCCTCATACCAGAGGTAGAGGAAGAGGCAGAGGTGGAGTCATCACATGCTTCACGTGTGGAAAGAATGGACACAAGGCAGTTGACTGTCCAGATAGGAAGAAGGATGCAGGAGAATCTCACATCGTCGAGGCATAGAGGCGAGATGCTGAAACAGAAGATGCAGAAGACGGAAGGTCGCTGATGATGTGTAAAGTTCTCTTAACACTCGAGAAGGAGGTGGAGGACACAACTCAAAGAAGAAAACTTTTCAGAACCACGTGGAAGACCAAATATAGGAAGTGTAAGGTTATCGTGGACAGCAGTATCACTGATAATCTCGTTTCAACCGAGATGGTAGAAAAGATGGAGTTGGAGACAACTGATCATCCAAGTCCATACAAAGTTTCATGGCTACAGAAGGGACATCAGGTAAGTGTCACTAAACAGTGCTTAGTTGACATCAAGATAGGAGGATACAATGATAAAATACTCTGTGATGTTATTCCTATGGATGTATGTCATTTATTGCTAGGTAGACCGTGGCAATATGACAGAAACCTAGTTCATGATGGGAAAATGAATACGTATACTTTGGAGAAGAATGGAAGAACATGTATGCTACTTCCAATTAAAGATAAAGAAGTAAAACCATAACCGAGAAATATTGTACTTCTCATGAGTAGGAAGGAACTTCTGGCATAAGTAAAGAAGAAGGAAGATCCACAATTCTTTGTGGTCAGGAAACCAAAAATTGTTTTGACCAACACAAGAGTGGATGACTTTCCGGAAGAAATTCAGGAACTGCTAGAAGAGTTCACTGACATTGTGGTAGATGAATTACCTCATTCGTTGCCATCGATGAGGAGTGTGAGTCATCATATAGAACTCATACCAGGAGCTAGTTTTCCGAATAAGGCCGCGTATAGGTTGACACCGCAGGAAAACGAAGAGGTCAAAAGGCAGGTGCAGGAACTATTGGATAAAGGATTGATCAGGGAGAGTTTAAGTCCATGTTCTGTTCCAACGATACTGATTCCAAAGAAGGATGGAGGTTGGAGAATGTGCATAGATTCCAGAGCCATTAAAAAGATAACCATCAGGTACAGGTTTCCACTGCCACGGATGGATGACTTGATGGACTGTTTAAGTGGAGCCAAATTTTTTTCAAAGGTTGATTTGAAAAGAGGATACCATCAGATTCGCATGAGGGAAGGCGATGAGTGGAAGACAACCTTCAAAACCAACGAAGGGTTGTATGAATGGCTAGTCATGTTGTTTGGCTTGACGAATGCACCAAGTACCTTTATGAGGCTAATGAATGAAGTGTTGAAGGAATTCATTGGTAAGTTTGTCATTGTTTATCTGGATGACATATTGATTTTCAGCAAAACGAAAGAAGAACATCTGAAGCATTTAGCTGCAGTAATGAGGAAGCTACAACAAGAAAAGTTGCTGATCAACATGAGGAAATATTCATTTATGAAGACATAACTCATTTACTTGGGGTTTGTCATATAGGCAAATGAATTGAATATGGATCCAAGTAAAGTGTAAGTAATTAAGAATTGGCCATCACCGAGAAATATTTTCAAGGTGAGAAGTTTTCATGGACTAGCTAGTTTCTACCGAAAATTCATCAGGAATTTCAGTGGAATTAGCGCAACAATGATGGACATAGTCAATAAAAGACATAAATCTTTTCATTGGACTGAAGAGGCAGAGAAGAGCTTCAATCTGTTGAAGCGGAAGATCATAGAACAACCGATTTTGGTGTTTCCAGATTTTAGGAAAGTGTTCCAGGTGAAATGTGATGCAAGTGGCTTTGCCATAGGAGCGGTCTTGAGCCAGGAGGACAGACCAATTGCATATTTCAGTGAGAAGTTGGATGAGGAAAAAGTGAAATACTCCACGTATGATAAAGAATTTTATGCTATCATACAGGTATTGAAGAAATGGAGGCATTACTTGATCCCAAAAGAATTTGTTTTGTATAGTGATAATCATGCATTACAGTTTGTGACTCAACAGGAGAAGTTGAATCAGAAACATGCTAAATGGGTAGAGTATATTCATAATTTTACATTTGTAATTAAACACATTTCAGGTACTGCTAACAAAGTGGCTGAGGCTTTGAGTAGGAAGTGTTTGTTGTTGCAGGAGTTCCGAGTCAAAACATTGGGTTTTGAAAATCTTAGGGACATGTATGTAGGTGATGCAGATTTTGCAAAGGCATATGAAGCAACTAAGAATCCATTTCTCAGAGATAGAAGCCCATGGATAAATTACATGATCCAAAATGGACTGTTGTTCAGAGGAAATCAGTTATTCATTCTGAATTTCTCCATGAGGGAGAATCTTCTAAAAGAGAAGCACAGTGGTAGATTAGCAGGGCACTTTGGTCACGACAAGACATTTGCAAAGCTGAGTGAAGCATAATTTTGGCCAGGAATGCAGTCGGAAGTCAAGAAGTTTGTTGACAGGTATAGAATTTGCTAGCATTCAAAGGGCAGGAAGCAAAATGCGGGATTCTATCAACCATTACCCATACCCGAGAGGTCGTGGGATGAAATCAGCATGGATTTCGTATTAGGATTACCGAGGACGCAAAGGGGACATGATTCGATATTTTTGGTGGTTGACAAGTTTTCCGAAATGGCACATTTTATTCCATGCCAGAAGACCAGCGATGCGACTCATAACGCAAATTTGTTCTTCAAGGAGGTCATTCGACTTCATGGTTTACCCAGAAGCATAGTATCGGACAGGTATATGAAGTTCATTGGACATTTATAGAGGACACTCTGGAAGAAGATGGGGACTAATTTGATGTTTATTTCTTCCTATCATCCTCATATGGATGGGCAAACAAAAGTGGTGAATAGAAGTCTGGGAGACTTATTAAGAAGCTTGGTGACAGAACACCATAGCAGTTGGGACAATGTGTTGCCACAGGAAGAGTTCGCATACAACGACTCAGTGAAAAGGAGCACAAGCAAAAGTACATTTGAAATTGTATATGGTATGCAACCAAGAGGAATATCTGAACTGAGGGACTCAGAGCAGATAATGACTAAGAGCGCAAGCGCTGAAGAGTTCGCAGAGGCAATGAAAGAACTTCACAGCAGGGTGAAGGAGCGATTGTTGGAATCAAACTAGAAATATAAGCGCAGAGGGGATCAACATCGGAGACAACTTCAGTTTGAAGTTGGTGATCTAGTTCTGGCGCATCTAAGGAAGGAAAGGTTCCCAAGGGGAACATACAATAAGCTAAAAATGAAGAAAATTGGACCATGCATAGTCCTAAATAAATTGGGAGAAAATTCTTATGAGATTGAGTTGCCGGATGAGATCGGAATATCCATGACATTCAATGTCTCAGACTTATATCCTTATAAGGCTGAGGAAGCAGGAGCTGGAAATGATGAACAACCAGAAATCCAGTGGCAGAAGTAGATGTCGATTACAGAAAAGACACAGATGGAGTGTATACTTGATAAAAGGGTGAGAAAAAAGACCAGGCGGAAGCAATACCTTGAGTATCTGGTCAAATGGAAGAACCATCCAGTGGAGGATGCCAGCTGGGAGATGGAAGTAGAGATTAAAAAGAATGGACAGACCGTGCAGGAGCTCATGGACAGGATCCCATGAAATCTTTCAAACAAGGGAGTATGATGCAGGAGCATCGCAATTACCAAAGCGAGCATGGAGCCAGCGCATGTGTTTTTAACACATGACCTATTGCTTTGAAAAATTATTTTTGGAATGAAGTGCCAACCCTTCAAGGAACCATTTATGAAGGAGAGCCTTTTGTATATTGTATCAGACCTCGAGCCATACGCTCTTGTATGAAGTAGATAGGGGGCATTTAATCTAGTTAATGCTGGTAGATGGGATTTTAAGTCTAGATTTGATAGTTTAGAGATTCGAGAGGGAAAATAGATATAGACACCTTCCTTTGTACATTGTAACAAATGGAAGCACTCAGGATAAGAGAACAGAAAGCAGAGAATAGTGTAAGAAGAAGACCCATGTACAGGCATTTGAATTAATAGAAGAAAGTTCTGATTCAAATTCATGGTTGATGTTGGTTTCTCTGTGTATATTGTTTATGTTCTCTTGAATGTTTGCTTCTTGTTATGCATTTTCTTTGTATATGCTATGCATGTGATTTCATGTTTCAAACTGAAGTCTAAAAGGGAGAGATGGAATGATTTCCGATTGTTTCTCTATCTGAGCCAGGAGATTCCTGCAAGGTGTGTAGTTGAATTCATTCGCAGGGAGTGCGTTGATGAAGGCTTAGTAGTTTAACTTTTGTTCTCATTCACCCAGAAGTGGAAGTGAGCTGTTGAAGCCATGAAAAAGAGTGCGCAGGCTAAAGAAGAAGTCTCAGCTGTAAATCTAAGCAAAGGGTATTGAAGACTGCTGCTGCAAAAAGTGCACAGAGTCGGAAGGATTCAACACTTGAAAAGTCGTTGAACATCGAGCACGAGGAGTGTGTGCAAATTCCTCTAAAAGAATCAGAGTGGAAAATCTCAGGAGGTTTAGCACCTTGGTGATATCGTCGAAGGAGATTACTAGATTCTTGCGCCGTGAAAGGTTTTAGGCACGAGTTGCAAGTGCGTGCACAGAGATCTCTTTTTCCTAAGAGATTGTGGAAGCTGAAGAAAGCTCAGGAGGAACAGGGCCTTCGAAATGATCGGAAGGTTGCACAAAAGATTTCCATTGTAAGAATCCCTCAAGAAGGAAGGAAGGAAATTGATGGTCAGGATTCACTGAGGAAACTGCGAAATCCCATCAGCCGTTAGATCTCGAGAAGTTGCGCGGGGTTTAAGCCGAAGGAGCAAAGGAAGAACCCAGAGGAGTCATCGGGATATTAGCTTCATCGGGTTTTCGTTAAACAAGATAATCAAGACCTCATAAGTCCTGAAATCCCGAGAAGGGATCATAGCCATAGGTTCCGGATGAGACACGTGTCGGCAATCTGGAGCGAGTCGGGGTTCGGCATTTCGGGGTTTCCAGGGACATAGAACTCTTGCCTGTTGGAATCGCAATTTGCAATTTCCCGACGGGAGTTTTGCACCGTCCATCTGCGAGGATGCATGGCGAGAGATCCCGGATAGTTAGGAGTTTGGGATATCGGGGTTTCTAGAGTCGTGAACCTCAGGCATAACGAAATTGCGATCCACGATTTCCCGACACAGTCATAGTCGTTGATCTGAGAGACGTGTGTCCGAGGATCTGAAAGAGTTCGGGGTTCAGTATTTCGGGATTCTTAGTGTCGAGAAACTCACGACAGGAGAAGTCATGAAATCCCGAAACGCGACGGTCCCACCATCATAACATTCCAGTGGGGAGAGGTGTCAGCGCATAGTGGAGGATAGGTGTCGAAGGGTCAACCCTGGTGGGAAGTCGACGCCAGGTGTCATCGGAAATCGAAGAATTGGGATTCCCAAAGGCATAAGTTCTATGCATTGCAAATCCGCGAAGTCTGAAACTCCAAAGTGGGAAAGGACTGTGGTCTTGTGGACCAATAGGTCACATGTAAAAGGGGCTAGCCGGAGGGGGTTAAGGGGTGTCGAGCATCATCACTAATCGAAAATCGGGGATCCGTTAGGTAAGTGATATACGACCTCACAAGTGTCGATTTCCCGATCAGGAAAATTCCTGATAAGAGCAAAGGAAAATGTTGGGAGACTTCCATCGGGTTTCGGGGATTGGGAGACCTAAATCTTGGAGTTAAGGCTCATGAATACGTGAAGTCCGATTTCCCGATAGGGCAAAGGGAGATCATAAGGAGCATTATGTGGGTGTTGAGAACTCCCGATAAGGGGGTTTGAAGAGCATTTTCGTTCTTCGGGCCATTGAAGGAGGAGGTCCTATGGGAGCAGGCGTGCCTAGGTGGCACATTTGCGTCAGCGAGTGGAAAAGTAGCGAGAAGGCTAAGAACCATCCATCGGAGGAGGACAGGTGGCAGAGATCGAGAGATCTCGCGAACTCAAGAGTTTGCAAGGTGAAATCCCAAGTATTGGGTATTTGAAGTCGCGAGGCGCGAGGACGCGAAGCGGCGAAGTGGCGAGAAGATTGGATCCATCCATCTGAGGGGACAGGTGGCGAGAGATCGAGAGATCTCACGAACTCGGGAGTTCGCAGGGTGAAATCCAAAGAATTGGGTATTCAGAGTCGCGAGGTTGCGAGTAGTGAGATAAGGACAGCTATTGGATCCGGACCACAAGAGAACCATTGGATCCGCACGTGGGATCGTGTATCGATACCTTGCAAGAAAAGGTTCGATAATTTGGCCATGGGGATCGCGAGGTTGCGAGAAAACGATATCCCGACAGCTGGAGGGTAGTGCGGGCCATCGCAGAGTCGACGAGTGGAATACAGGTGGCACGAACACCTCGGGACCTCGCTGCGAGAAGTCCTGAAATATTGGCATTAGAATTCGCGAGTCGTGAAGTGCTGAGGAGCCGAGATTTGTGTGAACGCGTGGCAGAACATAAGGTGGGACCACGCGGCCAATGGGTGGAAACGCGTTGGCTGGAGATAGAGTCGGCATTCCATTGAATTCTCACACCTCGGGAACTCATGGAATAGGAGGGGGAAAGCTCGACGGTTCAACCCGTGAGGTTGAGAGGTTGCGAGTATTGAAAATCCGGCGAGGGAGGAGTCAACTCGGAGTTGACCGATCACATCTCGAAGGATCGCAACGGGAGGCAGAAGAGTTCGGCTCACAAACTCATGAGGTCGCGAGAGGCGCTAACATTAAGCTTAGCCCACGGTTGCATGAGGAAGGAGCTATACCCGTATCACCAGATCGGGTATCGCAAGATTTGAAGGAAGAGTTGGAGGTTTTAAGTCCCGAACTCGCGAGATAGCAAGATTTAGCTGATCTCCTGGTGGTAAAGGGGAGACCTCGGGGAAAGATTGTTGTGGGTGCAGATTTCCCGATAGGGAAATAGAATAACCTTCGAGTTCTTCAGGATGAGGAGAAGAAGGTCCTATGAGAGCGGACGTGCCTGGGTGGCGTGCCCCTGCATCACAGTTTCATGTGCGTTGTGAATAGTTGTCTTGTGTAGTACAAAGGCTTTTATGAACATGGTTTGTCTCTATGTGTGAATGAAATTCATGTTGGTCGACATCATGTAGATACATTTAAACAATGTTATCTTGAATGGTTATTTCTATATATAATTCATAGTTTATAAGTTACAAAATGTTAATTGGAAGAAAATTTTCAATTTTATGTGTATTTTTTTCTAGTAATGTTCCTTGATTAAGTTGGGGAACGTTATAGAATGGTATCAGATCTTTTGGTTCAACACCGGACTTGTATGGGTCAGACATCAACGTGAAGTTGGTAAATTTGTCATCTTAATGTTTGAGCTGTGTCAAATTTTGGGAAGAAGGAGATTCATACTTTTTCGCGATGGTCATGATGTTCAGGAGTTGGAAAATAAATAAAATCAACTAAGTGAACAAATGACTTGTGTGCACTAAATAATTGTGTTTCACAGTGCAGAATTGGTACTACGCATAATGAAGATTGGTGCGCGGTATAAAATTTATGTGCATTGAGTGTTGTGCGAACTCAATATTGGTGCGGGAGGTGTGTGCTAAATATTGGGCGATAGGCATTGTGTATCTGGAAGATACTAAATGTTGGTACATAATTGTGTGGGATTTAAAATGGATGTTGAATCAGGGAAAAATCCATAAGGGGTCTTGAATGGGGATGCTGAATCAGGGAAAAATCCACTATTCCGTGCAACTTTTTAGGGACATTTGGAATTTTTTAGGAGGAAATGGGTCCCAAGATGAAAAATATGGAAAACATTATTTAATCAACACTTTATATACTCACCAAGATGGATAACTTTGGTTTAATGATTTTTTTCTAGAAGTGTGTAGTTTGGAAGATAACTAATTTGATTTAGAAAGTTCTTAAAATTCCAAGTGTGCAGTTTGGGAAACAGAATTAGACTGTGCTTTCTCTTGTAGTTTTCTAAAGTAGCTCTCATTGTGAATGTACTATATTTTCTTGTTGTAATTGTTGAGTGTTCTTTGTTTTACCATCACTCTCTTGAAATTAACCTTTTTCTACTTATTAAAAAAGTTGTCAAAGACTTGATAGATGTTTCATTATCAAAGTAATCGTAGCTATTCACAACTCATAAGATTAGTTTCCTTCAACATTTAATCAAAATGTACTGCTCAAAACTTAATGGTTCATTGCTATTAAAAAAATGTCCATCTACAAATTATCACACCTCCATGTGGTTTGAATATTCAAGTTGTTATGTGCCTTCATAGATTCTAAGGGATATTCCACTGTCACAAGTATGTTGTTGGTTTGGTAGTGCTTGAATGTCATCAAACCACCATCCAG
>ML821112.1:60061-74635 GCA_009831015.1 Picea engelmannii | reverse complement strand
CCACTCCTCTCTCCCACCCATTCATTCTCCCACTCCCCCCCTATCTCTCTATCTCTCTCTTTCTCTCTCTCACCACCTTCCCCTCTCTCTCTCTCTCACCCTCGCGCTCTCTCTCTCACTTTCTTCCTCCTTCCCCCAACCACTCTCTTTTTGTCCCTAATAGTGTGTAAGTTGTTTCTGTAGAGTGTGAAGACATGGGTTCCTTTGTTAGACAACTTTAAAAAACTTGTTTACATAAGGGTGATGACACAACTTGAAACATGTTGGGAGGGCTTCTTTAGGAGCACAACAAAGATCCATGTGTGAATATATGGAGTTAAAAATTGTTTTTACACAACTTCTTTAAAATGTTACTTTAACAACACTTTACGTAAAAAAAATTAATGAAAACCTTAAAATCAACTTATTAGAGAAAAAAAACATTATATCACTTGAAATAATAAGTAATATATCTATATCTATATCTATATATATAGATATGTAAAATAAATTCAATGCATATAATTTTTAATAAAATAATATAATTAAGTTAAATAACATATAAAATAAATAAAACATGTGAAATTTTAAATGAAATAGAAAATCATATTACCATAAAAAAAATTGTATCTTAATTATTTGAAAAAGTTCTAACTTTAGGTATCCCAAGGCGCTCATCCAAGTCAAATTTGGTTGACAACCTCCCCAAACTCTGCATTCAATGCACGCACTCGATAAGAATTCCACCTCCGCTTCAAGGCCAGAATTAGATTCTTCCATGTGGAAAAGGGTTAGATTCTTCCATTTTTCTTGAAAAATCAAAGAAACGTTGCCATATATTTTATTTCTGAGTACTATCAAGCTAGAGAGATGTCCGAGATGACCTGGAATGGTGCCTTCAAATCCCGCTATGGATAGGTTACGACATGTCAAATTTTTCAACAGGCCTAGCTGTTGGGGAATAGGTTGACCTGTAAAATTATTGGATCTAATATTCAAATTTGCCAAATAGATTAACTCAATCATCACTGCAGGATGGATCTAATATTCAAATTAGCCAAATGGGTTAACTTAATCAGCACTACAGGACAGATCTGCGTGTGTATTGCATACCACCTGTTTTCGTCATGATAATCATTATCATTTTATCTAGGCATTGGAATGTCAGAATTTCGTTATCATATAGAGCCCTAACTTCCTCGAACTTGAAAGTCGCCGACAGTTAACTAAAGACAATTTTCACCCATTGTGAATAAATTTTAGACAACAAGTTTGATAAAGAGGTTCGTGGATTGTCAACTATAGACAATTTTCTAACTGCACACTATTTCGACCCACGACTTCGAAGTTCGCCTATTGTTAATAAATTTCAAACGACAAGTTCAATCAAAAGATGGAGCATACATTATTAAATACCCTTAGCTATATTTTGGAATCATATTCAAGGGTTTTAGTTGAATTCAGAGCATCTTTCACTCACCACATGGCCGCCCGACATGGATTGCTCCGTGATATTGAAAATCTATAGACGCAAGCGTGGTATACTAAAATTTTAATCTATTTCGAAATGCTTGTAATTTCAAATGTGGTAGAATTCTCTCTCGCGTTGTAATCTGCATTATTCGGAGTTCGTTATATATGTTTTTATTATGTTTTTGGGATATTTGTCTGAAAACCAAAGAGACCAAAATAATACAGTGGGCAAGTAGGTACGTCTACCATTACCTGTTAAGGAGAGCACACGCATAAGAAGGGTGCACACAAAGGATAGAAGGAGGGTAGAGAGATCTCGTCGAAGAAAAGGCGCAGGATAAAAATGAGACTCTCGCATAAGAAGGGTGCATGCAAAGGATAGAAGGAGGGTAGAGAGATCTCGTCAAAGATAAGGCACAGGAAAAAAATGAGACACTCATTCAGAGAGAGGAGACGAATTGGTTGTGGAACAATGAGATATCTAAGTGCTAGGAAACCAACCCTAACACATCGAAAGTAGAAACTGGATTTGATGAAACCTAACACCTGCAAACAACAGAGATGAGGGTGCAGGGAACAATCAGAAAGACAAAACAATTAAGCACGGGGCGGAGGGGCGCAGGGTGTAGATTGGAAGGAAAGAACACTAGCATTTCTAGATGACTCAGATGTTATGGACAAATACTCATAGCGAATTTTCAGATTTAATAAGTTTGTAGGAGCTTTGATACTACGAATTTTGGGATTTAAGAAGTTTGTAGGAGCTTTGATACTGTGAATTTCAGGATTTAAGAAGTTTTTAGGAGTTGTGATGACTTCATACTATTTACTATTTCAATTAGCATTAAAGCATCATAAAACAATGAAAAATAAACATCAAGTTTTCATATCATAAACTCTGCATGATGTGGATCTCAAACACAAACCTAACATAAAAGCATTGGAATCTGCTTTAAATAATTCAAAAAGTCCCTCGAAAGAGCAAGGAAGAATATTAAAAATAAACGACATCAACGGGTAGAGATTACTGACCTTAAATGGCATTCATGGCATCCTGGTTTGTAGGAGATATCTCATATCTTCAATGTAACAATCGATCCTCCTCTAAATTCGACGACGACTAATTCCAGAATCAAGAACAATACACATCCGAGTTTTTTGTTGTTTCAAATTCTCTCAGGAATCACAGCTGTAGGTTTTGATTCAAGAATTTCAAAAGCTCTAATCGACGCAACCGCGGGACTTGATCGCTTGGCCAGTGGATGATAATGCCAATCTTAATATACTAGGTAGGAGATAGTATTCAGATCTTGTAAGAGCTATGAATTTGTCAAATAAATATATGAACAGGCCCAATTCTGTGGATCAAGCCTACATGCATCAGCAACAACAGATTCAGAAGAACCCATCTCCATCGGAATACTATATGCATGACCAGGGATCCCATTTCGTTTTGCAGAGCTACTAGCAAATGTAAGAACCCCACGAGGATCAAAAATATCATCCCGTATACTTCATGCACTAAGGATCTCCCATGATGCAGAAGCCCATGAGTCCGATTCATCTAATGGGGCAACCAGTGCCTAGACTCAGATGCTATTATAACCCTGTGTAGAGTATGACTGCACCCATGCAGGTCTACAGTCCCGAAGAGACGCCCTCATCAAATCCCATGACCATCGCTAGGGTAGGCACGAACGTTCAGAGGGAGAATGGTTCAGCCCCCACAGTGTCGTACGAGAGGCCAATTCAAATTCCTTTTCCGGTTCCCAATGGCCCGTATACATCGATACCATCGAAGCCTGTCGCCAGAAATGTAAGAGTTGTGTACAGACCCACTGCGCCCACTCCCCTTGCACATATGGAGCCATACTCATATCAGAATGTTATCTATGAACCGAGTGCCAGACATATATACTACATACAGGCACCTCAGGCATCGAATCCTCAATATCAGTTGATGAATTCAGACATGTGAACACAGTCGAATTTCATGCCTCTTCTTCAAAATGATGGATTTATATCCTCCATTTCAAACGATCATAGACATTCTATTTCTAATTTTAACTTTTTCTTTTTATTATTAGATCCACTGTCAATATATTGGTAGGAATATCAGATCCACTGCCTCCTTCAAAATGATGTCTGAATACAAATTCGGGAGGAAACACAGGAAGTTTTAAATTTTTTGGTTGGAAATTATATTTTTTTTTATTATGAATTACCTCTTTTTGATAGTTGATGCACTATCAGGCCAATTAATCACTAAATTTTGTTTTGGAAAAAGCTTCCTTGGCCCGCCTAGTTGCTTCAATTCCAAAACCCTTTCCAACGGTACAATTCCACATCAGCGACTCTGTGGCACCATGGTAATTCATGAGAGTACCTTGATTCCTAGTCAAAATGTTCTACCAAATAGTTTATTCTTTTGTATAATTAAAAAATATTATGGAATTTTGAATTTTACGATAAAATTTAGAAAATAATTAATAAATTTGTTTTAGTTATCAATAAACAATCTCCATTAATTACTAGGAACTTTATGTTTAAATAAAAAAATGCATTAACTTAAAATCAGGAATACACATTAAGTAGCACTTTATCTTGCACAAAAATATACTTTCAAGTAATGCATACTCAACATAATGGGTACATGTTATATCCCACTATAAAACACTAAATTTACATCCACATTACACACTACCTAGATGCATATGTATTACAAACATAATTACCACATATAACAAAGTATAAGTAGCATAAGCAAGGTTGATATTGTGGTTAGAGTCATTCTCCATTATCCATAAGCCATAAGAGTAATGGCTTGTTTAAGTCAATGTTTTCCTTTTTCCTCCAAACCACACCTTCATCCATGAGATTAGTCACTACTTGGAGGACATGTGTCATAGTTTGAGGGTCCATGCATGCCCAACTAATTATGTAATAAGTTTGTAGGGTCTAAAACCCTATCTTTTAATCTTGAACATTGTCTTGATCAAAGACACACATCTGTGGTGTCCCAAATCTTAAATCCAATGCATAGTTCATATGTGGTCCAAAGATTAGTTCCTAAGGGTTTGCATAATGATCTAGGGCCATGTGCATTTTCCTTTAACCATAGAAATTACAAATTTTATGATCTAAATCCCTTAGTTTTTTCCTTGAGGAATGTCTTTCCTTTAAGCAAACTCTTCCTTAGTTCTACAAACATTGGAATACATATAGTATAACATCATGACCTAAAGACTCCTTTTATAGGGTTTATGCTATGGTTAGACTCCTTGGAAATCCAATTCTAGTAATTATATTTTAAAAGATGAATCTGATAGCAGTATCAATTAAGAAATCCTTTATAGGCTCAAATTTTTCTCATTTGGTTAGGTAATAAATTTTGGTAATCACATACCCTTCTCTAGAATGATGGATTAATGGTCCCCATGAAATCAACAACTCATTTCTCAAATCATTACAATGCTCCTCTGGTTTAGCTTCACACTCAAGAGTCCACACAAACAATTCAACTTTCTTAAATAGTTTCTCTAAGATTCTGTGATAGAGGTATAGTTGCACATAAATTGTCTATAATAGATAGTATGTCCTAAAGTATATGACAACTTCTTAATGCTAGTTGGGGAAGGGAAATTCACAATGACAAAAATCTTAATAGGATCCACCAACACACCTTCTTGACAAACTATGAGTCCTAACATAGTACCAAAAGGTACACGGAATATGCATTTCTTCATATTTAATGAGATATGAAACTACCTACACTAATAAAAAATCAACCTTACCAAGCTAATATCTTCCTTCCATAGAATATAAATATTCAAATAATCCATGTACACCTCCAATAAATTATGAATGAAATCTCTAAATGCTACAATCATAATTTTTGAAAAAATAGCTAATGCATTCGTGAGCCCTAAAAACATGATGTTATAAGCAAAGGAACCCCATTTTGTAGAGAAACTTGTCTTTCTTGTCCTCTTCCACAATTCATACCTAATGAAAGTCTAAAAATCCATATGTAAATGAATAGGCCTCCTTTCTTCCACCCTCATCCAACACATCATTACTGATGGAGTAGAAAAGGGGTCATGAACATATATAATTTAAACCTATGATTATGGTTATAAGGTTGATGTTTAATAGGCTTACAATTTTGTTGTAACTCAATATTCTTCTCTCCTATTCTCCTTGAATTCCTTCCATCTCATTAAAATTCATGGAAACAAGTCTAAGTACTCCTTCAATAAGGCCTCAATCTCAAACGTCATTTATTCATCTGAATAATATACTATGGATTCCATATCAGGTCACTCCTCATTGCCAATATTTACTTTCCACAATTTCAAAGGTTACTAATAAGATGCATTAGCACCATCATTACATTTCTCTGGGATCTCTATGGACCCTTGATCCAGGTGGATATTGATGACCACCCACCTGTTCCAAATTCCACTTGGCTCATCTTGACAATTTTCAATTCAACACATTTCTCTGTAATGGTGAAATTTCTTTATAATTATGGGTTATACACTTTCGGGGTTGTCTTGAAGCTCTACACAGCATCTAGGTGGATATTGGTGCCCTCCCACATAGTCCAACTAGTTTGGTGGCCGCCCACGGTCTTAGGGTTTTGTTTCTACAGAGCAGGGGTCGAGCCACTCTCCATGAGGATGGAGGGTTTTGTGAGCACAAGGTCAGGCTCTCAAAGTGGCACAAGGTCAAGATCTAAGGGTTTTGAGTCTGAATAGTAGGGTTTGGGACACTCTCCACATGGAGGGTTTAATTTGTTTGGAGGAACAAATTTCTTTTGTTGTTGTTTGTTTGTTTTTGCTATATATAATATAAATATATAATTAATATATTATATATAATATCCTTTTTCTCCAATGTGTCCCATCCTCTAGTACAATAAAATGGTCGACTCAACTTTACGAAGAACAATTGAGTTGGTTAGCCGGAGTTGAGTCGACTTCAGGAAAAAAAATATTTTTGCATTCAAACAATTCAACATTCCCTAACAACTTGTATAGAGTTCCAATCCGATCTCCTTTCATTAATACCATCACTCCCATGACCATTTTTTTTATGAATCCTTCTGAAATAGAGTACGTACACTTGCATCACTCATCTTGCTAACAGATATCATGTTTCTTTCCAAACTTGAAATATGTAACACACTCAGAAGGGTTCTACTCCTCCCATATTGTAGTATTAGTCGAAATATTCCCCATTCAACCATTTTGGTTGTCGAGCAGCCCCCCAGGAACACATCTCCCCCTTTGTATCTCTCATATTCACATAACCATTCTCTATGAGGTGTCATATGAAAATATGCTCCTCAGTCAACAACCAAACATCCTAATTAGGTTGTGTATTGATCAATGCCATATACATTTCACTTTCTTTATTGAAATTAGACTTTCTCTCAATTGAATGCTTCTTGTCAGATCCTGTACTGACTTCTATTTACTTCAAATTGTAGTCCCTTTTGTAATGCCTAGATTTATCACATTTCTAGCATCATCTCGTCCATTGAACTGGGTATTTATATTTACCCTTCGACTTAAACCTTCTACAAAAGAACTGTCCTTTTACTCTGTAAATTTATCAACCTCTCACCATTAAACATATTTGGTTGATCCTCCCATGTTCATCTGTTTGATTTATTCTAATAATAAATATGAAATCATGTCATCTAGTGCTAACGTGGTCGAATTACTCCCTATAGATATGACTATGTTTTTTCGAGAATTTGGAAAATAACATAATAGGATTATACATTTCTCCTCCTTAGTGATTTTAATACCTACAAATGATAATTAGCCTATTACAGTGTTTAATTCATTCAAATTCTCAGTTACCGATCTCCCATCACTCATCGTCAAAATATACAACTTCTTATGAAGGAACAATTTCTTTACCAAGGATTTCGACTAGTACAATCTCCCCAACTTGTCCTACAATTTTTCTTGACCGAGTCTTCACCCGAGACATTCAACAACACCAAATTTTCAAGACAAAGTCCATTCATACTATGTTCCCTTCTTTCAAGCTTCTCCCATTCTTCCCTTGACATACTTATTAGAAAGGTACCTAGATAGACCATCGCCCATTGTTCTTGATCTATAAGGATATCTTCAATTTTAAGCTTCCAAAGCTCAAAATTCAGGCCATTGAATTTTTCGATCTCTATCCTCGAACTTCTTCATTGAATATTAGAATTTTGTTACAGTCAACTTCGGTCAAATTAACAATCGATCTCTAGTCAATATTGAGTTGGTTTCCAATCGACCTTTTGATGACCTCTTGTCGGTCGACCTTTCAAATTTCCCGTCGATCACTTTTCCTTCCAACTTCCCTGGTCAATCAATTCAACCTCAACGTAACCATCGCATTCTACTTATATCAACGGTCGATTCTACACCTAGTCAATCCACCTTGACTAGATTTTCACTGCAAAGAATATAACAACCCAGCACCCCATGGGCCAAGTTCGTACACATAAGGAAATGATAAAAACTTGGAGTAATTTTTGTTGAGCTTAAATATTTATTCTATAGCTTTACACGAGAAAACTAAGTCAACTTACTAAGTAAAGAAAACCTATCCATATCCTACAAAATATGATCTAAGTAAAATACAAAGGATGGGTTGAGAAAATATATCAACTATACCAATAAAAGTCTCAAATATCCCCAAAATCTAGGAAACCAAAAAATATTTGGCAAATGAATCTACGATAATAATCTCCTAATTATCATAATTGGAGATGATAATACATATGCAAATTGTACGGATTGGAATCACTATCATCACATGATATTTGTCTATTGGATAGAGGACACATTGTTTGATACCAATTAGTTAACCTTCTTATTTATCCTCAACCATTCCAATACTAAGTCCTTTCTTCAACCACTTTCATAATTGTAAAAGTTCACTACTACTAGTTGTAATTGGATATACTTGTTAAAATGAAGAAATAATGGTTTATTAATTCCAATGATGAACTAAATTAAGCTGGACCACTTAGACATCAACATAATTCAACTCTTTTGTATTTTTTGGCAACTTTTTACGATATTTTTTATATTTTTTATCACTATTATTCCATTGGATTTCACATCGGATCATAATTGTCCTTCATCCTTGCCTCATCTTATATGTCCATCTCTCAATTCCAATGCAACATTTCATTTCAAGGACGCTTAAAGGGATATGGTTTTTATATAAAAATTTAATTCTTATATTATTACCATCCAATTTTTTTTATCAAGTGAGATATTTATCCTAATAGATCCATCTTAACTCCATATCAAATAAACATTCATAAAAATAATTAAGATGAAAAATTTAAACTAAAGTTTAGAAAATAAATTAAAATCCAATGGCGAGACAAATTCTTGCTCACCTCTAGACTAGTCCTATCTACCTATTATATTTCTAATCTCCACAAAGAGTAATTACATTGAAAAATTTGATAGTGACTATTATGTAAAAGATACCCAATATAAAATGTATTTAAGAAACATTAGTTACCCAACAAGAAGTGATTTGGATGGTCCCATTCTTCCTGTTCTATGTCCTGTGTGGGCATGTTCAAGTCTAGAAGAGGTTGTTCAACTAGAGGGGAAGCTCCACTGGTTGAGGGAATTGTTCCAATTTCCATTGGAACTGGTGCAAACTACTCTTGTAGACTTTCCACTTGATACCAAATGGAATCCACCTCATCATGTTGTTGTCTCATGCTCATCCGATGTTGGTTGAGAATGTCCAGAATGAAAGAGACCTATATAGACAATCCTTGGTAGACTGTTTGAAGTTTTTGAATTAATTTCTAAAGATCATCATTAGTTTCCACATGATCTTGACGCTTGTTTCTATTTCAAGGATTTTGGACCAGAGATACCAGAGTGAAATGACAAAATCTACTCATGGGAGCTATGCTAAACCATAATTTCCAGAACAACAGGGTCGAATTCACTTTAAGGGGATTTCTGAGTGACACTAAAGCACGAATTCACAGGAAATACCAGCAAACTGAGCCCCACAAATTTCTCCATCTACCTTTTGAAGGATCCCAATTTCAAGACTAAGAGAAATATGAGTGAATTGGGCATCACAAAATCCTCCTGCAAATTCCTGAGAGACCTCGGGTCTTGGAATTCCTCCAACAAACCAAGAAAACAGGTTCAATTTCTTTTACTTCTTTATCCTACTTGCAATATTTTCCTCCATTTTATTGAGGGAGGAGAAATGGCTTCCAATGATCATGTGAATCCCCGGGAGTCTTCTGCGTCCTCAACCAACAAAACTAAGACCAGTACTAAAATTTACAATATGGAAGGATATTTAAACGCTATGAGATACCTTGATGTCGTTGGATTTAAGGCTCGCCATGTCAATTGTAAAGATGAAGGAATTGGGGTATTGTTTAACATCCATGGGAGTTGAAGCCATGGCCTTTGTATCATGCGCATAAGTGTGAGTAGGGGAATTGAGGAGATTCTCCATGTTGTATGGGACGCCAAGCAATTATTGCATGGTGATAAACAAAGGATCCATTTCCATGTTTCAAATCTCTTTCCCTGCACAGAAAATACAGTTATTTTCCCTCGCAATTCTAAATTATAAGTGTTGGCTTCAAATTGTAGAAAAAAATTACAAAAACAATCTGGAGATAACCAGATTTCTTACCGAATTTTAAAGAACAACGACTCTAGAAAAAAAAAATTTCAAAACGGTCGATTGGTTACAAAGTTTGAATGTGAAAATACCTTCACTAGTTGATGAAAAATAATCATGATAGGATGAAATACATCGAGGCTTTCACTCCATTCTAGAAGCGTCTAGGATTCTCGAGTTGGTTCTGGAGAAATTGGGCTTTTGGAGAATTCAGGATCGTAATGCTATTACCTAATTATTTTTATTTCATTAGTGAGTTGAAATGGTTATTTTGTAGTAAGCCCCTAAAACCTATAGGCATAGGTTTATTAATTAATATAATCAGAACACTTTTTCTAGATAATCAACCAAGATGCATGTTTGAAAACAGAACCCATTTTCAATGTTGTTCTGTACATGTAATAATTTTAGGAACCCATAATGGTCGATGAAAAGGAAACCCATAATTTTAGGAACCCATAATGGTTGATGAAAATGAAACCCATTTTTTCTATTGTTGATGGTAGTTTTCCTGGCAGTGAGTTCCCTTGAGTTGCTAGTAGGGAGATTCCTAGTTACATGTGCTAGAGTGACCTTGATAAAGGAACATGACACTTGATGGAATGAGAGCAGTGAAGGGGTACATTCCTTGGGTTGTCCAAATCTAGACGAAGAGATCTAGAGGAAATTTGGGATAGTTGTAGGAGAATACCATTGGTTTGTGGGATATTGAGTTGTGAGTGGACTATGAGAGACACCCTTTTCTTATGGATTCCTAGCCCCAGCTCGGTGGTGACTTATGTTGAGATTTGGAACAACAATTCTAGGGTTGGGTGGAACATCCTTCCCAAGAAAGTGATTTCACAACCATTTTAAAAAATATAAGTGTTTATATGTTTTCCTATGTTAATTTATGAGTTTAACTATTGTTCGTTTCACTCTGTGCACGAGAATGAATTTTATATTGTTGTGGTGAAATTTATTAGTTGCATTTACCCGTTTGACTAGTATGGACAATTTCATGAGATTGAATGTCATGTTATTCATAATTGTGTACTTAATTGCATCTATGAGTCAAATTTAGTAATAATGGAAACATAATTATGATGCGGTGCTCGAATCATCGTGCACACTAGGAATAGTTTCCATGTGCAGTAATAAGCCAGTTTCGTGTGCGCTATAATTAGTTGTCATGCATAGTACAAAGGCTTTTATAGTCGAGGAATGTTATAGAATGGTATTATATGATTTGGTTCAACAATGGACTTGTATGGGCTAGATATCAATGTGAATTTGGTAAATTTGTCATCTCAGCGTTTGAGTTGTGTCAAATTTTGGGAAGAAGGCGAGCATGAATTTTTTGTGATGGTCGTGGTGGTCATGAGTTGGAAAATAAGGAAAATCAACTAAGAAAATAAATGACTTGTGTGTGCTAAATATTTTTGTTGCACAATGTAGAATTGGTACTACGCACACTGAATATTGGTGTGCAGTATAAAATTTATGCACATTGAATGTTGGTGCGTGGTATAACAAGTCGCGCACACATGATATTGGTGCGCAGTATAAAAAATTGCATGCGATGAATGTTGGTGCCCAGTATAAAAATTCATGTGCATTGAATATGGGTGCACGATGCACACTAAATATTGGTACACGGTATAAACCTTGTGCACATTGAATGTTAGTGTGTGGTGTAATAAGTTGCACGTAGAGGATATTGCTGCGTGGAATAAAAATTCAAGTGCACTGAATATGGGTGTGCAATGTTCATTGAATGTTGGTGCACAGTATAATAAGTCCCATGCAAAAGATATTGCTGCACAGTATAAAAATTCGTGCACACTAATAATGGGTGTATGAGGTGCACTGGATATTGGTTCATGATATAAAATTTGTGTGCATTGAATGTTGGTGCACAATATAAAAATTCACGCATAGTGAATATTGGTGTGCGGTATAAAATTTTGCGTGAATTTATTATTGGTGCATGATATAGAAGTAGTGAGAACTAAATATTGGTGCTTGAGGCGTGTGATAAATATTGGGCATTGCGCATTATGGATCTGGCGTGTACTGAATGTTGGTGCATAATTCAGAATTGATGCATGCATGGGATTTAAAATGGATGAACAAAAGTAGGATACCGCATAGGAAAAATTGTCTTGTAGTCTAAAAAACAAAACCAAGTTTGGATCCAAAAAATGTATTTTGGAAATAACTGGAGAAAATTAAGTCAGATTGATATGAAACTTCTGGGTTTTTTCCGCAATGTCAAGGTTTACAGAAATTCCAGATAGTGCCACTGGCCAATTATGCTCTCATTTTCTAGAAAATTAAAATTACATGTTTTTAAAGATCACAATCAAACTTAGTGACACACACAGAGTTATCATTGAAACTTGTATAGAGTGTCAGAAACGAAGACATGAAAATACTATGTGAGGGAATTGGCTATATTCTAAGGGATTTTGAATGGGGATGCTGAATAAGGTGAAAATTCACTATTCCACACCAATTTTTAGGGATATTTGGATTTTTTTTAGGACGAAAAGGGTCCTAATATAAAAAATATGGAAAACATTATTTACTCGACATTTTTTATACTCATCAATATGGATAACTTTGGTTTAGTGAATTTTTTCTAGAAGTGTGTAGTTTGGGAGATAGTTAGTTTAACTAAAAATTCTAAGTCTAGAAAAAGGGATGGAAAAGGACAAAGTTGTCATTTCCATATTGTTGTAGTTTTTTACTGGAGAATCACTTTGAAAATATAAGATTTTTTTATGAATTCCCTATCATCATTATTATCTAGTTCTTATACAAAATGTTCTCTAGTTATTGACAAATTTACTTGTATGGCTGACATAAGTTGGTGTTTGGGATTAATTGCACCAGAATGAAAAGTCACTATTACATTAGGGCCATTTTCTGATGATTTATCGATGCATGTTCATCGCCACCATGTCACAAGTATGACAAAAGAAACAACCATTTTTTTTGTGTGTCACCTTCGTCACAATTACAACATTCAAGGGTGCGTCGCAATACCAATGAACCCATCCATTCTAAGAGTGACTAAAGTTACCCAATCATTTTGTCCCAAATTCATCACATTGTCATATCTAGTAGGTCATATGGTAGATGGATTTTCGTTGTAAGAGTGACCAATTATCTATGAAAATTTCCAGGTAGTTTGTCACAATCACATCACGTGGTCATTGCTAGTACATCAGAAGATCGACGTATAGTGACAAAGAAATCACAAACCTTCAGCGTATCCTCCACAATATATAATCATGGTTTCATTGCAAGATCAATGATTTACCGACGAAAATTCTATATATTCGACATTTTTATCTGAGGAAAAAGCTACTCTAGTAAAACCATTGATGAACGAGGTTGCCAATGGTCTGACAAATGGCTATAATTTATAAAAATATATATATACATCTGACGAAAGGCCTTTAGGATCATTGATATGATAGTTTATTCTCAACACTAGGGGTGCGATGTTTGGAAGATTGTTTATAGCATTATATACACTTCATATGAAGCCTAAATGTTTTATTAACACTGGAAGATGAAGGTGTTGAGACTATGTTCCTCTAGTAGACATATTTTCATGCATAGAGTGCACTTCCATTAAAGAAAAATAAAGTATGATTCATGTTGTGGTTTGACCCATCATGAAAATAGAGTGAAGGCTTCAAAGGACATCCTATTATTCTTTGAGAAGCTTGACACTTACT
The DNA here is from genome assembly GCA_009831015.1 of Picea engelmannii. Taxonomy (NCBI): domain Eukaryota; kingdom Viridiplantae; phylum Streptophyta; class Pinopsida; order Pinales; family Pinaceae; genus Picea; species Picea engelmannii. Next base: position 60,755 of record ML821112.1, on the reverse strand, counting down.
GAAGATTAATTAGTTGGAGTATGCTCATCCATAAATAGGTCGAAGAAGGATGTTCATTTTTAACTAATATGAAACAATGTTCAGACTGTATATGTCCAATATATAGTGTTTTCCCTTAAGTTATCCTTTCTCTTTGTTGGCTAGACCTAGTCATTTTATAGAAAATATTAGTGGGTTCATTAAATACTTTAATGCTGATATTTCTCTTAATATTGTCTAAATGAAGTTCATAAAATAACTAGCAATAAAGGAATAGAATTACTAGTAGCATCTAGAAGCCAAAAATTAGAAAATGTGACTGCAACTTCTCCATCGTTGCAATAGAATACTATATAAATGTTGGAAGATAAGAAAGTGATGGGTGATGGAAGTAGAACATCATGAGAAAATATACCCCCATTGGTATTGAGAATAAGGGATTTGGTCATAAAATTGATGCATGTTGTTTTTATTGAAAACACATGCTCAAAAACCTCTGATTTCTTATTCTGCTTTGCATTTTACTCTGTACCCTATTTTGGCCATTTGAGTGGGAATTATAGGTGGATAACTGTCAAGTTGTGACTTAGAAAGATATCATTCTTTAGTGCCAATTATTATGGTGTTTTAATTCTTGTTTGATATTACAGTAGAGACACACTCATATTTATAAGAACAAAATTTAATGCTAGTGAATGTACGATGAAGGTATTGC
>ML821112.1:15632-29128 GCA_009831015.1 Picea engelmannii | reverse complement strand
CAACCTTAGAAGAAGTCTTCTTCGAAGAGAAGCCTTAAAGTATCCCTGGTTTTCCATCCATGTCTATGATCCTATGATGAAAGGAAGAAGTGGAATATTTAGGTCATGGAATCTATAAGAAACTCCATGGACCCAATAGCTAATAAAAAACATGAGGAAGAACATGAAGACTCCAAGAAAGAAAGAGAATCTGAAACAACCAGTCATTGTATAAGAATCACAAGATCACTAGCCTGATATGAACTCACTAAAAGCAATCAAGCAAAGGAACTAAAAGTTATGATGAAGAACAATGTATAGATGAAAGAATTACAAGATCCAGAACTAGGGGTTCTACCAGAATGAGGAAGAAGACTATGACAATTACTTGTTCCAGTAAACTAGGCATACCTCTACATGAGTCTTTATATAATTCATAATATCCATGGGTTGGAGTTCTACATCAGATGAAAGCAAAGAATGTTCTCAAGAGCAATTGAAAAAAGAGCATATGAAGAGAAACCTCAAGGATTTGAGGTATATCAGAAAGAGACCCTTGTATGCAGATGGAAGAAGACAACTTGGTGGAGAACCTCCAATGCACAGTAGAAGCATGGTAAAGATTTTCTATAACATAGATATTGTATCAAGATGATTACTCAGAAGATCAGATCTCATGATGACAAAAGAAGTGCCACATGAATATGTTCCAGTTTTCCAACAATGATATACTTTATTGATCATAGCTACATGAAGCCTTTAGAGAAGACTAGTGTTCCAGACCTAAGTACATTTGAAATCAAGCATTACATTATCCATGATGAAGTCCAAAAAGGATAAAGTGGTTCTCCAATACATATCTCCACAGATGAGCAGATAAGAAGACATTTTGATAAAGCTTTTGTTCAAGATGAAAGAGTTTGCATACTCAAGTTGTAGCTCATGGAGATGACTTCCTTATTGAAAAAGGAAGATATGACTCCCAAGTTGGGAGGGAGCATTGATGTATTATTCATTGATGGATATGATGAGAAGATTCTTTCCAGCTCGGAGAGTGGATTGAGATTTCTGATGGACAGACATTTTCCAGTTCAGAAAATGGCCCAGATTGTTGATGTACCATAGACAACAACTTCCCATTGTGGTTAACATGTGGAGTGGTCTAGGGCAGTCTCTCTTCTTGAGGGTTACTCAAGAATACTGGCCCACCTCATCGGACAATGACTTCCCATTGTGGTTAACATAGGGAGTGGTCCATTTTGGAGGTTGGTGCAGGACATACATTTCCTCTTGTGGTTAACATGGGAAATGGTCAGGACAGTCATTCCTTAGGGCAGATTTATTCTCTTCAGGTTGAACTTTGTTTAGTGTCGGAGTAATGGCCCAGGGTGGGGAATGGTCTAGGTTCAAAAACTAGGGAAAGACATTCCTTAGGGCAGACAGATTCTCTCTAGGTTACACTTTGTCTAGTGTCAGAAGAATGGCCCAGGGTGGGGAATGATCCAGGCTCATAGATCATGACAGTTATTCTTCCTTGCTTGCGGAGAATAGTCCAGATAGCTCATCATTGATATTTTACCTTCTGAGGAAAGATGCTCTTCAAAGATCTCATAGATGTGAGTGGAAGAATGGCCCAAATGATTATGTTTTTATCATAACATTGTTTATGTGCAGGTTGATATTAGATGATTGTTATGAAGATTGTATGTCTCTAGACAGTAGATGTATGCTAATGTGGTGGATGTGTTCCATTGTTTGTGACTATACGTCACTGATCAAGTACCTGTGTGCTACTTGGTGTGGTAGTGTACCATTGGATTGTAGTTGTGTACTACTATGGATAGACACAGTTGTGTTCTATTGAATGATATTTTTGTGATTTCCTTGAAGACTATAAACATTGTTGAAAATGATTATCAGCTAGATGGATAATCAATGGACAGATATTTCCCAGACGGAAATGGTTTAGGACATTTATTTTTCTAAGAAATATGTCCATATTAGAAGAATGAATCTTGTGTCACTCTGTGGTGTGAGTGAATTATCCAGCATCATGTCTAATTACTTAGATAGAGTATGGTTTTTAGACATGATGCAGCCGATGACACTGATGGTGATGATGGTGCTCATGATCTAGTTATGAGATATTCTATACAAATATGTTGATGCTACCGGGTGAATGGTATGTTTGTGCTCAATACCATTACCTGTAATACCTCCCTAGCTAGGAGGGAGTGTTGATATTATGGTAGTTGTGGGAGGTATTTACCTCCACATGTAAAAATGATGAGAATAGAATACTCTGGGAAGCAAGAAGAAACCTTAATGAGTTGGATAATAACCCTAGAAGACATGTCGACTCAAGAAGATAACTTGTACTAGGTTATTAGCCTCCAAGAGAAGAAGTCGGCCAGAAGAAATAATATATATTGAACAAACATATACCTAGAATGAGAAGTCAGCCCAGGCAGTTAGCTAGAATTACTATAAATATAGGAGGTCAATCTTCATTCTGGCAGACAGTCTCAGAATTGCAGAGCAACACTTGTGCGCACTGTAGTGCCCAATTTTGTGCGCAGGTTTGGAGGAGAGATTCCATTGCAGTTTTTGTAGCTAGCAGATCATGTTTGGATTGGACTATCTCTTGGTTAGGGTTTGGACTATCTGATCATCTCTTGTTGGTGCGCTATCCTAGCGGAAAGGTGCGCTACCCTTTGTTTGGCTATATAGCCTAGGGTTTGCTTCAGGAGTGATTATCTATCAAGGTTAAGGTGCTTGGAGGGTGACTTAGGCCTATGGTTGGGTGACAATAGTGATATTGTCAATGGTAAAATTAGCACATCCATTATATTCTAACATTATCTACCTACTATATGTCTGATTTCCACAAAGAGTAATTACATTGCAAAATTTGATAGTGAATATTACATAAAAGATACCCAATATACAATGTATTTAAAAAACATTAGTTAACCAAAGGGAAGTTATTTGGATGCTCCTGTTCTTTTTGTTCTATGTCCTATTTGTGCATGTTGGAGTCTAGAAGAGGTTGTTAAACTAGTGGGGAATATCCTTTGGTTGAGGGAATTGTTTCAATTTCCATGGGAACTGGTGCAACTTACTTCTGTAGAATTTACACTTGAGACCGAATGGAATCCACCACATCATGTTGTTGCCTCATGGTCATCTGATGTTGGATGAGATTTTCCAAAATGAAAGAGACCTTTGTAGATAGTCCTTGTTAGACTATTTGAAGTTTTTGAATTCATTGCTAGAGATCATCATTAATTTTCACATGATCTCAAGGATTGTTTATATTTCAAGTATTTTTTTCCATAGATAGTAGAGTGAGATGATGAAATATACTCATGGGAGTTGATGATAAACCACAATTTCCATAACAATAGGTATGAATTCTCCTTAATGGAATTTATGAGTGTCACTCAAGCACAACTTAGCGGGAAAGACTAGTAGACTGAGCCCAAAAAATTCATCCGTCTAGCTTACAAAGGATCCCAATGTCAAGACAAAGAGAAAGAACAATGAATTGGGCATCATAAAATAATCCTGCAAATTCCTGAGAGACCTGAGGTCTGGGAATTCCTCCAACAAACCAAGTAGACAGGTTTAGTTTCCTTTACTTATTTCTCCTAGTTGCAATCATTTCCACGAGTTTCATGAGGGAGGAGAAATTCCTTCCAACGATCACATGAATCCCCCAGATTCTTGTTGTTATCACTAAAATTTAGTCCGCAACATCACACACAAATGATTACAAAAATACATAAATGCCAAAAATCTATTAAACCTGCAACACCAAAATGCATTTCCAAGTGGAAAAAATTATACAAATTAGGAAAATATTTACATGCACTAACTCACTAAAGGAAGCGCATGCATAGTGCTTGGGCCAAAGAAGATCGTAGAGCACACAATGTACCATATGCACGATTGTGTACAAGAAAATCCATGCACTTATGTGACTGACACATTTATGGTTCTTTTCGGCCCCTCAACCACTTATGGACCAAATCCCAACTTTATTTGACCCTCAGATCTGAGCTGAATCTGAATGGGGGGCTGGGAAAGGACCAAAGGGTTCCCTAAAGTGCCCCTTGTTCACACTAAGAACAATTTGAATATTTCCTTGAAGATATTCTATAAATGGAGGCCATGGGTGCACTAAGAATTTAATATTTTCATAGTATTGTTATCCTACCTCAATCCTCCCTTGAGAATCTTCTTTTCTCCTTGGATCATTCTAGAAACATTCCAATAGGCCATTCCACTCACCTCTTGAGGGAATAGGCATTGATTTATTCATCATTTTCTTTCTTTTCTACCATTGTAAGAAGAGCTCTCCATTAGGGAACTCAAGAGCCCTGCCAAGGAGGAAGAGGGGACTCATAAGTCCTCCTTTCTCTACTATTTTTTGTCAACTAATATAGTTATCGATTGGTGGCATAATATTGGTAATTGGTTGATTGTTTTTGGTTCAAAATTTCTTATCCATTCTAGTTTTATTTCCTTATTTTTTTTTAGTTTGTTTACTTGTTTATTTCATGTGCTTGGATTGTTTAACTCATGCACTAACCTTTTTCTTATATATAAGGCCCAAATAGACATGAAAGTTTCCTTTTTTTTCTCACCCAAGTGACGAAACAGACACAACAGATTGGTGACCATACTGGGGAAAGGTATTAATTTCCACTCTATTTGGGCTTTGATAGCACTTCTTTTTGACCCATTTTTCTTCCAGGTACCAAAACCAACCTAGCCCTACCTGTCAAGAGCCAAGTTTGGAGATGGAGGAGGATAATTTCACTCAAAATCAACCCCCCCGGGACACGTATCAGAATGTGCGCGGGTATTTCATCCCATAGACACACACTCAATGCATTGTGCACCCACAAGGCTTCTATTCTCTGCGCATTATGTGCATTGTTCTCCAAAAATGATTCTATTCTCTACACACTATGTGCCCACTGCACCTCTATCTAAACTATAAATCGCACACCTTTCCAGAGTTTCAAAATTGTAAGAGTTTTTGTGATGCTTTGAAGGTAACTAGCCCTCAAAATCTTGCTTTCATGCAATTTTTAAATGCACTCCACTTAGATTCCTTTCCCATATGAAAGGTTAGTCAAACATAGGAACTTAGGGGGTAAAAAGAACCATATTTATCCTATTTTTCTTTGGTTTCCACATGGATGGATTCTTTGGTTTGTAAAAGTTAAGTTGAGATTATTTTCTATCACATATAAAAAAAACTTGCATTGGGACTAGGAATCAACTTTAATCATTGAGTATCCTCTTCTCTTACACCATAGAGAGATCTTGAGAATCATAAAGGTGGTTAACGAGACATTTCATCTCCCTTAAAAAAATATTTAGGAGAGGACAAAGCCCCCCTAGGGCTTCTCTCAGTTTATTTTTGAAATCATCTTAAATTTGTAAGGGCCCATACATGCCCACATGTTGCAAACTTAGGATAGTTTCTTGAAATTTGTTTCTTAGTTTACATCACTAGGAGAGTTTAAAGATCAAAGTAACGGGCCCATACATGCCCACATGATTGCAATATAGGATATTTTTTTAAATATTTCTTAGTGTAAACAACATTTAGGGAGTTTAAAGGATTAGTAAGGACCCATATGTCCACATGAAAGTTATTTAGGGATTTTAAAATTCTGCAAGGTTGTACCAATGACATCTAGTAATATAGGTAACAAATATTTGTAAGGACCACTTGAAGTCCACATGTTTCAAATTCACATCTAACTTATTAAAATTTGGCACATATTATCACTTGATCACACACAAAGTCACACCTCACTCACATAATTTCCATCTTCAATCTTGGAGGTTGAAGTAGGTTTTCTCCAAAGGAATTCTTAAACATCCCACTATTTATTGAGGAAATTATCCACACCCACTTAATTCCAACAAGATTGGTTCACACCCCCAATATCTCAGCTTATGCAGACCCCCTACCTCTGCCTCGACATGGTCCACTGACCTCCTGGTCAAGGATCATTCTTCAATCTATCGAGTTGAAGCAACTCTTCGATTCCCTGCTGGAATCCTGCTATCTGATCCACATGTATTTTTATGAAACTTCACCTGCATGAATAAGAACCAAGTGTGAGACTCACCTCCACATGACCATAGACTGTGACCGCATGCCTACACAAAAGGCGCTTCACATTTCAAGACCTCGGGTGTTCTACATACAAGTCACCCAACTCTCTTGAGTCTCGATCTCCCGATTTCTGAATCCTCTTGGAGACCAAATATGACAACCCTGCTTTCTCCTCGATCGATGACTATGATAGTATCATGACTTCGCGTGTCGGGAAATGAACGTGAGTCGATTCCAACTCTCCATTCCCCGAAATCCTGATCTCCGAGTTAAGCGCTTTGCCTCCGCTAGCTCCTCCCTTAAAATCCAGTTCATGTGCCCCTTTCCTCTGACCTAGGACATGAGAATTTTTTTTCTTTGTTCTCCCACGTGGACAAAATCTACCTACCCGCATGTATGCTTATTTACAGTTGATTTTTGTATGATGCTAATTTGATTACATGTGATTGTGAGATATATTGTGAAGGTCCAAATTATACAAGTCTCTTATTCACTTATTTCTCTCATCACCATTTGCACAAATTCACTTTGCTAGTCGGACATCATATGGGACCCATAGAATCTCCGTCATTCCAGACACTTGCAGAATATCCCTCATATTCTAGGAGGAGTTCCTAGTCTTGACAACTCATCGGCTCAACCATGTCACACCCCTGTGAGTGCCACTATTTTGGGATCAACTTTTATTGGTTCCACTTTACTTGGGTCCAATCCCCAATTCCATCCATCCACTAGCTCTCCTTCATGAGGAGGTAGAGGGAAAATGTCTTCTCAGGGGAGAAGTACAACCCCACCAAACCCCCCTCAAGGATCAAGTCCACTACCTTCTCACACCATGGCTAGAACTAATCCTCCACTGCCACCCCCCATGCCATATTTGGCGTCTCTCAACATTCTTAATTTTATTAAACTCATGAATGATACTATATTATGTGACCCCACATGGCCCAATATTCCTACCAAACTACCTTCAGATATTCCCAAATTTGAAGGAAAATCTAGGGAAGATCACGCCAACCATGTCATGACCTTCCACTTATGGTGCTCTTCAAACAACATCATGGATTACTCCATCCGCTTAAATTTATTTCAATGAACACTCACTAGCCATCAACCAAATGCTATGTGGATGAAAAATTAGGGTCCCATGTGACTTTTGAATCCTTGGAAAAATCACTCTTTGCCTTTTTTCAACTACCATTTTTTCACGACACTGGTCTCGAACTTCTCTTTGAGTGAAAACAAACCTCAGATACACATATTTCCAACCAAATTTACGAATGGCATCGGTGAAGTAGTTTATGTAAAGAAGAAACCACCAAAGAACAATGTCTCGATTGGTTTCTAAAATAACTCGTCCCAATACTTGACAAAGATGTCTCATCCACCTTCCCCCAATCCGAAGAGGAAGCCATCAACAAGTCTCAACAGTTTGACCTCATTTATGCTTAGTCGGGTTACCTATACATGGTAATACTTGATGCACCGCAACGTGTACCATTTGGACAGGACAAACTTGGGATGTCTCACAGGATGGATGGATTGATTGGTACCACAACACACCACAACCCGTACATCCAACCACTACTTATGTATGGTACACCCCAATATCCGCCGATATATGGAGGAACATCGTATTAGCCTCCTCCCCCTTACCAACAACCATATCTGGTTTCTCTCCCTCCACCCGTGAGTGGACCCTTTCCGACACCCATCATGCACCCAACTTCTCAACCAAGTTCAGGTTCCCCCTCTACCTCAGCATATAACCTAGGCACTAGTGAAAGAACTTCTTCTTCCTATGCGCCCTATGGATCGTTGCCACAAAATAGTCTGTATTTTCCATTTTCTGGTCCTCCACAGTCAATTTCTCCTCCACATGGACAACCACACATCGGTGTTAACTTTGTCCATCCCTCTCCCATTCAGCAATTTCATACTTTTGAACAGTTGAATATGGAAAATCCATCCCATCAGCCAAATAATTCTATGAATAAAGGAAAAAAATAAAACAATAATAACCCAAGACCAGGAGAAAATAACCCCCAACAGAACCAACCTACTAGGGGCAACCAAAATCAGGGTAACTAGAGCCCCCAAGGGGACAATAACAACAAAAAATAAGGGAGGAACAAAAACAAAAACCTTTGGACAAACTTCCCTTGTTCTCTTTGTGGTGAGCATGGACATTACACAATCCATTTTCCCCAAATTACTGACTTCAAACAGATGAAAGAATCCATAAAGCGCCACATCCTCTGACACCACCTTCCCCTTAGTAGGCCCCACAATAGTATTTGCAACAACCACCCTTGGTCGTATTGAAAAAAACTATTCCACACCAAGGTGTGATGAATACCCAAAAGGACATACATCCTTCCCCACAATAAGTGGGATAGTATCAAAACCATGGAAATCCGATGGATTGCAATATCCTCATCACTCATGAAGAGTAAATTCTTCTGCAAACACGCGGTCATCAATACAATGTGCCCCCTGAATATACTGGAACCACATAGGAAGATGATCTAGAAACAACCAGACAACCCTTCATGATTCCATGCCATAAAACTGAACCCACAATTCATATCCATTTCATTATGTTATGATAGAATGTCAACAACCCTCAGGATAGAGAAGCACACAATTACAGTCTGGTTGATGACTTGGCACAATCTCCTATGGCCATGTCTGTTTTGGAGGTCTGCCAAGCCTGTCCAACTCAAACAAAATCCTTACTTTCCACCTTGCAAGTCTTCGACCTAGCTGATACTTGACTCATCACATTTGATCTAGATATTGGGGAACCTCATCTCCCCGCCCACTTTCCTAGCTTTCCAGATACCATCCAAGATTCAAAACATCAGGTTTCATTGATATATCATTGATGAAGTTGAATCCACATGCATCATGTCCAAAAATGTATGGTATAAACTTGTCTCCTCTGAGCTAGTACCATCCTCCATCACTTTAAGAGATTATGATGGTTGACCATCCTCCCCTGAAGGGCTCTTTCAAAATGTACCTGTTGAACTTGGGGGAAAATCTATCCTCGTCGAAATTGAGGTTATCGACACCCTGATTAATTAAAATATATTGTTTGGATGTAGCTACATATACTCTATGAAGGCAGTAGCCTCTTCGGTGTTTTGAATGATGATGTTCCCCAACAATGGGAAAATCATCACCATTGACCAAGTTTCACATTACAGGCCTAGCCACTCTGCCAACATCGATAACATCCTGCCTCTTATATGCACTAGTTATGATGCTTATTGACTCATGGATATGGGCCCCAGAATGTTAAAGGACCCATCCTTATAGGGGGAATATCATGGAGCACCACCTGTCATACACCCTTCATCACAAGTGTGTGTCGTATCTTCTAATGGAATTGACACTGGAGACACCATTCCTCCCACTGAGGCCTCTCCCCACCTCGATGTCCCAATATTTGAAGAGATTTAACCTCAAGGATTACCTTAGAACTCTAATACACCACCTATCCCCGATTTCCCCCTCCCCCAAGGGAAAATCCCAGTCTGGGAAACAATCCCCCAAGCCATCACTCAAATTCCCTTCTTCTACCCCCCTTCGGGAGTACAAGAATTTTAGGTAGTCGCGACACTTACCCTTCCCAACATGTTACTCATGATACTTGTATGGTATCTACACCCTCCTGTAATGGTTCCTCAAACATCCCTGCTTCCTCATTCAGAGGGAATCTCGATGCAGATTCCAGTACTAACTCCGTCCACACCACCCTCACCCCCAATTTCCAGCACCACTGCCATAGCTAGGGAAATACGAAAGAAGAAAGATCCCATTGCTCCACTTCCTCCCCGAGTTAAAATTCCTTGCACACTCTATGAAAGAGAGGGACACACCACTAATATATGTCCTTCTCTTCCCAAGTTAGGAAATCTAATACAACTCCCTCGAGCAGCCACGTCGCTCATCGCTTCTCCAAGTATGTATACTATTACTACTGTGTCTTCCACTGTAGGAAGTAAATGGTTTTGAACTAAATTTGCTTATACCATCTATTCAAAATATGGCCATTACACCCACCATTTCCCATATCTACCTCAATTTCACCAAACCTTGGTTGCAATACACCAAACATCTCATCCCGTTCCCTCTCAACCACTTCCTATTGAGGCTCACATTATTGATATTCGATATATTTCATCATCAGTACCTGAGAGAACGATGTACCCTCCACAGTATCGAGAAATTCAATTTATGTCCAACAGTCCCTCACACCCTATACATGATATCCCATATACGTCCTCACCACTTGAGGAAAATAACACCTACCTATTGATGGTTCCCCCTGTCACCTCCCAGGATCCACTATCTCGCATTTTCCACTGTGATGAAGACATCTTGGAGGAACTGACTACCCTTGATTGCACTTGTAATATGCTCCATTATCGAGCACATTTCCTCTCACAAGAGGTCTTTCACCTTCCTGATCAGTAGCTCCAAGCTCTCATAATCTTCCAAAACACCTCACAACACTCTCGTCGGATCACCAATAGTGTCAATGAAAATGAGGTGTCGTTGTGGGCCCACCATCCACATATAGGCCCCTTTTCCCAATTTCCACACTCAGTTACAGGAGCCCAGAGATTATGTTTATCGATCCATTTTTAGCCACGGGATAAATTTCCTTCCATATACACAGTCATGTTCCACGGGTCACCATATGAACTTGGCCCTAAGGGGAGCATTTTTATCATGTATGGTCTAGGTACACATGCTCATGTTCAAAATTATCAAATAGTTTTTATATGTTCTTTATCATCAGATATTGTTCATGTTGGGTATTTGGTTTTAATGTGTGTAGGTACTTGGTCATCATAAGAAACAGAACCCCTTCATGTATATGTTTGACATTGGCATGTAAACATTCCCTCTGAATATCAATTGCATCTCCCAGTCACACCCTCCGACGTTCACCTTTAGGGTCCCTACATCCGGCTCTGTAGTATCGTCACCTCTACTGAATTTTGATACTGTCACCCGGTAACACTCTCCCCCACATTATTTGTCCCATTCATAGTTCCACTTGGAAATTTGACACTCATGCTTCGTTCACCCCCTAGGGATGGGAGTCCTGATAGTCTTACGCATTTCCAAGAATAATCCACACGTTCCTTCTCATAATTTTTCTATCTTTCCCAATGGACTCCCAATTTATCTCATCTTGGTTCTATTTTGAATGCACCCCCACAGTATCATTAACCCTCCATTTCATCCACACTCAGCTTTCCCATCTATAGATTTCTCTCCATTCATTTACCACATACAGAAACCCACCCATGGGGCCCCCACCCTCTACCAAATATCCACACAACTTGTGCCTTCACAGGCCAAGCCATCTCGCACTGGGGCACTTGTTTCTGTATCTATACACTCATCCCAAATTATTCTTTATTTATTTGGTAATTATAAAAATCCTTTGTTTCTAGCATTTACTTAGATTTTTGTCGTCACCCTTGAAAACCTTCTTTTTCTGGAAATGAAACCCATGTCGTCCTTGGTTGGGTAATCCACTATCCTTTACTCATTCCAACATCGTTCATAAACCTCAAGTATCCCACAGTCCATGGACCCTCGATCTCTGAGTTTGTCCACTTTGTCACACCTCTGGTACAACTTAAACCAATGTCTAGTTGTCCCCCTGACACTAGATACAGTTTCACGATTGATGCCAATCATCCTTCAAACATACCCCCAACCAAGGGAGATATTAAGCCTCACCACATATTGAATTTTTTCATGTTCCCCATCAGTTCTTGGTCTTATCTATGTGGATTTCATGAATCCCTTTACTTCTTGGCATCGCGTCTCCCTTTTTGTCGACATAAGCATAATTTCTAGAAGGGCGACAATATCTTGAATCTCATTACCTTTACAATGCGGAGTCTCGGATGACACAGAGAGAACCATCATTTCTCTCTGATTCCATTGACCCCCATAACATTCGACTTTAGAAAAATAGCATGTTACGGTGGGTCTTACTCTATGACTATTGCAGTTGTTTTATAACAGCCGAAGAAATCTAAATTTGTTAGGCCATCAATTCCTATGAGTCATCGACACTTATTATAAGCATCCTTGCCTCTTTTTTAGAGTATGTTCACCATCAAAATTATCATCTGTCGTTATCAAACCGACCGAGAGGGTGCTGCAATTATCTACATCAGAATATAACTTCAGTTATTGTCTTATATTTTGAGTAACATGAAACGAGCATGGGGCATGGCCACCTCGTTTGTATACAAATTTTATTTTCTCTCCATAGAGACAGATTTGGGTCCCACGGTTTCCCCTCTCCCTCCAACGGGATCGGTCTTACAGTTCTTATCAACACTCTTCATTATAATGGTACTTTCAAAAGAAGAAGCATTGATGTATTTTGGCTATACGTATGCTCCTAACCTCACACCTTAGGGGTCATCTGTTATCACTAAAATTCCATCTGCAACATCACAAGCAAATGATTATAGAAATACAACAATGAAAAACAACTATTAGTTCACCTATAGCACCAAAATGCATTTTAAAGAGGCAAAAACTATAAAAAACTAGGAAAAAATTGACATGCGCTAACTCACTAAAGGAAGCGTGCGCACCGTGCACGGGACAAAGAAGCTCGTAGAGCACAAAATGTGCCATACGGATGGTTGTGTACGATAAAAGACACACTCCTATGAACGATGCATTTATGGTTCTTTTCGACCCCTCAACGACTTATGGACCAACTCCCAACTTGATTTGACCCTCATATCTGAGTTGAATCCGAATGGGTGGATGGTCAAGGACTAAAGGGTGCCCTAAAGGGCCCCTTGTTCACACTAAGAATCAGTTGAATATTGCCTTGAAGACATGCTATAAATGGAGGCCATGGGTGCCCTAAGAATTTAATATTTTCATAGTATTTTTATTTTGCCTCAATCCCCCCTTGAGGATCCTCTTTTCTCCTTGGAGCATTATAGCAACATTCCATCAGGCCATTCCAATCACCTCTTGAGGGAATAGTTATTGATTTCTTCATCATTTTAATTATTTTCTACCATTGTAAGAAGAGATCTTCATTAGGGAACTAAATATACCTCCCAAGGAGGAAGAGGGGACTCATAATTCCTCCTTTCTCTATGTTGTTTTGCCAACTAATATAGTTATCCATTGGTGGTGTAATCTTGGTCATTGGTTGATTATTGTTTGGTTCAAATTTTCTTATGCATTCTAGTTTTATGTCCTTAGTTGTTTTTAGTTTGTTTACTTGTTTATTTCATGTTCTTGGATTGTTTAACTCATGCACTAACCTCTTTCTTGTCTAGCAGGCCCAACTAGACATGCAAGT
>ML821111.1:19902-40051 GCA_009831015.1 Picea engelmannii | reverse complement strand
TGCAGAATGAGTTCTTAGAGCATCGCAGGGACGACTCTATCCCCCATGGAGCCTAATGTTAGCGATATTTCTTGTCTCGGGACAAGAAATAGAAACAAGACAGCGAAAGTCCTGAATCCCTGAGAGTCAATTGGGACCGTCCATTTGGAAAGGACGCATGGCAGGAGATCAGCGTTATCGGGGAGGGTCCCAAGAGGGAAGCATCCATCGGGGTTGAGGCCATCGGGATATCGGAGATCCTGGGAGCGAGAGTTTTGTGCATTGCAGAATTGCGATGCGCGATTTCCCAATCATGACAAAGGTGGACCTCAGAAGAGGTCATGCGAGAAAAGGACAGGTGGCAGGCGAAATCAGGATTCGGCATATCGTGAGTCCCATGGGCTTATGCTTTTTGGCATCGAAAAGTTCGAAACACCGACGGGGTAAGGTCATAGTCATGGGTGACGGTCACGTTGGCCAAGGCTAAGCCAGGAGGGCCAGAGCGAAAAAAGGCGCATCGCAACTCGGGGAATCGTGAGTCATGGAGACATGCGCATTGTGACATCGCAAGTGCCGAAACTCCGACGGAGGTATAGGGCTACGGTCTTATCAGGGATTGGTCATATGAGCAGGAGCTGAGCCGGGAGGGCCAATACGTGGAAGTGCTCATCGAAGAATCGGGGATCGGGGATTCACGAGGACAGTGGTTGGTGGCAGCGGAAAATCCGAAACCCCAAAACCCCGATATAGAGTCAGGGATCACCACGGCTAGGTGCAGAGGCCGAGAGGAAAGTTAGAAGGACCTGTGGATCGGATTTCAATAGTGATTCCCGAAAGGAATCTAAAGTGCCGCTTTGACTCAGAAGAGGGGATTTAAAACGATCCTGAGAGCAGGAAGGCACGGTGATGTCTCAGGTACCGTTTCGATGTGGGATAAATTCTAGTAGCTTCCAGGAATGAATGAATAAAAGAGAGGGTGGTTGAGGCCTTGCCTCAATCATTAATTGCAAGGCATGGAGGGTCTGACCAATAGTCTGCTTAGGAGGGTCCTGTGTACCCATTCTTCCAGAGAAGCCAGGCCCGATTTCGCGACCAGCTGGAGGAGGTCTACACACGCTAGCTCGGCATTTAAATGGCTCAGCTACTCCCCTTGATGGAGCCATGCACAGTTAATATGGCGTCTGTCATGGGCGCATGATCGTCCTGAGTCTGCATGGGCAGACTGTCAGAAGCCATGCAGACTCAATTATTTAATGCAGTATCTCATTTTCGCTGTTGTGTTTTGTTTTGAGTATATGTAGGCGTTTTCGCCATTTTTGTAAGCATCGATGGTAGAGAAGAGCTCCCGACTGTAATAGTTTAACATACATTCTAGTTTGTTGGATATGCATCTGTATAGGAGATATCTTTTTATATGACAGACAGTTTTCCCTTTTTCATCTATGTTTTCGTCTAATACCAGAGGGTTCATGATCGAATTTTTCGCATGAATTAGCATGGTTATGTTATGACAAATGATTTGTTGTTGCATCACTGTCTTCGCTAGTTTCCTGCATTTAGGTGTAAGAAGATCTTGCCCTTGGATGTTTTCTCTCACAGTCTGTTAGAAACCTGTTGTTTATAACAGACCTTCGCTTTCCCCTTATATTATCTTCCACCTGCTGACCCTTTACTACAACTCACTGTCTGGAGTCTATAGAGACCTCACTCGCTTATGTATATCTAGCCTAGTTTGGAGTTGGAATTATATCGTTTTGAGTTGGCTTCCATTCGGTCACCCCATCTATAAACAAATCGTGACATAAGACTGATGGGCGTCGGGCTCTGCTCCTGATAGCAATCCGGGAGTGACTTTCGTCGCCAACACTTACCACTTTCCATCATTATTCCCTTCATTTTCTTATCTCTTGGAATTTTAGGGTGTATTGACCCAATAAGGGGTTGTCCCTCATTCTATGGGAAGAAGGGGCCGAAGGCCCAGAGGGATTGATGTTGGGTAAAATATAAAAGCCTTGAATAAACATTCTAGATGCTTCTCCTAAGGATCACCCAAGAAAGTAGTGAAACATTTATCTTTGAGTAAAGGGGGGACCCACAATATAATAAATAATGATTAAAAGGGTAGTTGAAGGATAGGAGGTATCATCATGAGTCGACCTATCATGTCCATGAATATCTATTGGTATGACATTGCCATCATCTGGTCACCAAACCAGAGTAATGTCTCTTAGTTGCATGGATGAGAGAAAGGGGGTCTCATCACAAGCCAACCTTCTCATTTCTAGTAGGTGTTTGTGGGTGACATTGCCATCATCTAGTCACCATGCCAGGGAAATGACCTTCAACCTATCCTTATGCTATATTGAAAGAAAATACAAATAAAGAAAGATAAAAGGAAATTGATGGGATTGGAAAAAGTGCATTGAGGACGAAGGTATTACACACCCTCTACAAAGGAACCCATGAATGAGACACTACGACCCCTTGTATGTCATGAGCCCTATGCCCATTGAGTATTGACCCCAACCACTTCATCCAATTTACATGGCTTAGAGAGGGATTTCTTGGAAACTCTCCTTGAACTAGGGCAAGATCCACCCAATAGAACACCCCGTCAACCCTCCCATATTCAATATTGACAAGTTGCATGGTGTCTTTGAGCAATTAATTGTTTGATATAGTGATCTTGGATGCACATGCTTAGATGGATCATTTATTTATTGGATTCACTTATCATGATGTTATGACTTGAGATCCTTGGAGGGCGTGCTCATTTTTCTTTGCATGCCCTAGTTGGTGGACATTTTTGGGAGAACAAACCTAGATTGGGATTCCATGGGGCTACAAGTCCATAGGTTGGATCCCAAGGGGCTACATGTTGGATGAGAAAGATCAGACTTGGAAGTCATTGATGATGACTTGGATGACATAGTCCATCCCCCACATGCCAAACATTTTTCCTAGGAGAGGCAAAACGTCACTTCTAGAGGTACAACGTCACCTAGGGGGGTTAGGGCTTGGTGGTGAGGTGCCACTCATTGACACAAGGAATTTTTGAGAAGAGGAGAGTCTTAATCATGAGGAAATTTCCTAGATGCTTGACATGTGTCCTTTATAGATCTACCCATGCTTATCCAACACTAACGACTTCTTCTAAGTGGAAAAACGTCCCCTAAAGGGGAGACGTCCATGTAAAATTAGGGCTTTATTTGTGAAAAAGTGAAACTTTAAATGAATTTTTTAATATTACTTTGTTAAAGGCGGAAATATTAGGGTTGTTTACCCCTAGTCCTGTGGTTTACCCCTTAATTTATGGACAAGTCACCTTGGTGACATTTTGTATAAATAAGAGATCATAAGATCTCATTTTAAGATAACTCTCCCTCATTATTAGAAGTATTGGTCTGAAATTTTCTCTCTCTTTGGATATATTTGTCTCTTTTGCACTTGTTTATGGCTATCTTGATGAACGGTTGATGGGGGAATTGAGGCGCTATCCTTGGATGAATTCTTTCTAGCTTTTATGGTGGACTATCTTAGCATCTTTCTTGATTTTGGTATGGTCTTTTACTCTTATGCTATCATTATTTTCAAGTCAATGATTGTTGTGCTAGGAAATGGGTGGGAAGTATAAGGGAATACACCTCCAAGGAGGTATCTTCTCTAGAAATTTCTATTATTTGACTCCATTAACCCAATAGTAAAGGCACTAATCATATATTATTTTTGCATTGGAGATATAAAATCATTGCTTTGGGAAACATGAAATTTTATATTTTGAAAGGTCTCTTTCTTGGAGTTGGTTTGCTTCATTGAGAGGAGTCTTCCCCTACTAGGGCGTCCCCTCTCTCCCACTACTTTACTTTTTGTTACAAACCATAACCTAAATCCATTAGGGCTGATCTAACCTAGATAAACTACTAACCATAACTTCTAAACTAACCCTAGACTAGCTCCTAAATTTTTCACACTAACACTACTAACTAGGGCACACCTTTTGGGATACTCATTGGCATCTTTTGATGGTGTAATTTAATGATAAACGTGAATGAATTCTAGAGTGATAAGGCTTCAATTTTTTGCATAAAATACATGTTATAACAACTTGCTTTATTCAGCCCTAAAGTGCCATTTTCCAGTCATAATTGATTGTCATACTCATTGGTAATATTGTTGATTGATCTCATGCTTTACATGTTGATTTCAATTTCTTACTTGCTGATATAAATTGTCATCTACTTCTACAAATTAGGGACAAAAAGATTAAATTTTTTATCCATACTAACATATATCATTGCAAGTTAGATTTTCTTGTGTCTCGGGCAGGTACAATCATCCAGAGAAGTACTATACCTTTGGGACAACGATCACTTGAGTTACAAGGCATCTCTTCCCACTCTTAACTCCACTTAGACTTGAACTCTAGGGGATTCACCTCTATTTCTCTCCATCTCCATCTCAATTTCCTAGGGTCACCGGGATCGCCTCCCAAGAGTGACATAGTCACCCTTGAAGTGTGGGACCTACATCGAGGTGACATTGGGTGTAGGATTCCCAAGTTGTAGAACTTTCTATGGTTGGGTCGGGATTTTCCCAACCTACAACTTGCACTATAACAATTTGGCATTGCTGTCGAGGATTATTTTGAATCTTATTCGTACCCTATCAACACTTTGGTAAGTTATCCAAAAAAAATAATCTCCCTTAGCTTGCTTGACGACTCCATCTAGGGGACATTCCCTTTCCCTTTTTCTTGATAAGCTTATCTTGAATCTTATCTGGTGACTCCACCATGCCACCAAAGAAAAGTGCATCCAACAAACCTTCCAGGGATTATAAAGCACCACCCAAAGGGCCTAGTCCCACAAAGCCCCATGTCCCTTGTAATTGTTCCTCTACTTCTCCTATCCCTCCATCCTCACCTGTTATTTTCACACCTCCGCTTTCACCCTTACCCACCCCACAAAGAATTACTTGGAGCCTGCAAAACAAAGAGACACAAACCTTTGTACATAACAAAGATCTTTGGATCCCCTCATAAACTCCCAAAGGACTTCAAAGAATGGCTACCCATATTTTCAGGAGAGGACCTTACTGCACCAGAATATCACTTGTATATTTTCCTGCGTAGTTTAGAATTCTGTGACCAACATGTGGATATCCTAATGAAAATTCTCTCTTACACTTTTTTTGGAAAGGCCAAGGATTGGTTTGATAACATTTTTCCAGGAACAATCACAAATTATAATTTATTTCGGGACATTTTACCAAAAGATTCAAAAAAAAAGAGATTACCAAACCTTGTGTAATCAAATAAACAAATGCAAAAGAAAATCAGGGGAAGATATAAGGAATCTGAATGATAGGTTTAACACCCTTGTAAGATGTTTTCCCCAGGAGATGAAACCTCCCAAAGCTTCCATTCTCAAGCTCTATATATCAACTATGAAAGATCCATATGGGGCCTTGATTAGGGGACACCGTACCTCTTTGTTTGAATCTTAGGAGAGAACATGTGAAATAGAAAAAAACTTAGCCATCTCTCTCATACAAGAAGAAGAGAACCCCAAAGAGACTCTTCATATTAATAAGATTGACGACTTTGTTTCACCAGAACTTCCCTTGAACGTTAGAACTTACCTACAAGAGGAACGAGAGAAAGAAATTGAAATGGAAGGTTGTCTCATGATCAACCTTTTAGAAGAAGAGAGAGACACACTGTTAGAAAAATCACCTCACCCACCAATTGAGATCTTAGAATTAGAAAAGAAGCAAGACACGAAGATGTCTAAAGAAAAATTCTCACAATACTTTCAGTAAATCTTTGCAGAACCTCTTGAAAAAATGAGGTGTGAAATCAAGAAAGGTAAAGAGAAAGTGTCTCTCCAAGAGAACACCAAAACTGAAAATATTGTGCATCATGACAACATGAACCATCAGGTTCTGGAAGAAGGAATATACATCATGTTTATTTTGGTGGATTCCCCTTTTCTTGATAAAGAAAGAAAAGAAGGATCTTGGGGCCTAGATTTTGATGGTGCACACTCAAGTATGAGCTCGGGTGCATGAATAGTCTTAAGGTCGTCAGATAACGAGTGCACCCTTTTCTCATATAGACTTGAGTTTGAATGCACAAATAACATTGTTGAGTATGAAGGCCTTATCCTGGGAATCAACCTGGCCATCGATATGAACATCAAGAACCTGCATGTGAAATGGGATTCCAACCTAATTTTTTCACAAGTCAATAAGAAGTTTGATATAAAAAACCTAAGATTAAAACAATATAGAGATGTTGTTTGGGATGCCATAAAAGGGTTTGAAAATTTTCTATTGAGGCCATCCCTAGGGAAGAAAATCACTTGGAAGATAGTCTTTCTATTTCCGCTTCAAACTTACAACTTTCCAGAAAAATCAATTTCTATAAGGTGGAAGTCAAATTCAAACCTTCATTGCCTGACAACTTGGAACATTGGCAAGTTTTTGAAGATGACAGTCAACTTATCTGCTTCCTACAGAATGATGGAGAATTCTTTGAAGCCCGAATAAACTTGTTGGCTGAGAAGGAAAGCATCGATATCATCGATGTAGTTGATGGGACCCTACCCAAAGGAATTGTTCCTTTAGAAAACCTCTTTGACCGAAATGATATGTATAAAGGGAAACCTTCCAACAAAATCAACGACGAGATTGTTGAATACAACATTGGAACCGAGGAATCCCTGAAGTTAATAAAATTTGGTAAAGGAACAACAACTAATGAGAGGGAAAATTTGACTACACTTATGAGAGAATTCAAGGATGTCTTCGCTTGGTCTTATTAATATATAAAGACCTACCGAGAAGATGTTATACAACACGCCATTCCCCTCATTGATGGCACAAAGCCTTTTATACATAAGCTCAGAGAGATGAACCCAAAGGTCACCCCACAAGTACAGAAAGAGTTGCAAAATATGGTTGAGGCGGGAATAATTGAACCAATTAGATATTCATCATGGGTGTCTATTCCATTTATTGTAAGGAAGAGGACTAGTGAAATCAGGATATGTGCATACTTTATAAACTTAAACAAGGCTTCGCTCAAAGACAATTATCCCTTACCAAACATGGAATATCTTTTGCAAAGGGTAACTGGTGCAAAGATGATGTCCATGCTTGATGGTTTCTTAGGGTATAATCAAGTTTTGGTAAAGGAGGATGATCAACTCAAAATTTCTTTTACCACCCCTTGGGGAACCTATAAGTATTTATGAATGCCTTTTGGACTCACCAATGCAGAGGATACTTTTCAACAATCCATGTACTATGATTTCAGAGATCTAATCAGAAATATCATAGAGATATATCAAGATGACCTAACCACCATTTCTAAAAAGAGGGAACAACACATTCAACACTTAATAACTATATTTCATAGATGTAGGGAATATGGCATTTCTCTCGACCCTAAGAAATCAATTTTCGGTGTTGACAAGGGTAAGTTAATAGGACACATCATTTCTAAAGATGGAATCATGATAGATCCTGCCAGGGTTGAATCCATCAAGAAAATCCCTCTTCCTAAAGACAAGAAAGCCTTGCAATCCTTCTTCGGCCAGATTAACTTTATCATGAGATTCGTCCCAAACTTCATTGAAATTGTTAAACCCCTTAACAAGTTACTAAAAAAAGACACTCGTTTTGAGTGGGAAAGTGAAGGTAGGTTGTCTTTCAAACATATTAAGGAGGCAATAATTGTCTTACTAGTCTTAGTTAGCCAAAACATTTCCAGGGACTTCATCATTTTCTCTTTTAATTCTAAAGATACCATTGCAGGTGTGTTGTTACAAAAGAATGATCAAGGGGATGAACAACCAATCATTTTCATGAGAAAAAATATTAGGAACTCAGAACTGAATTACACCATTATGGAAAAACAATATTACACTTTAGTCAATTCTCTCAAATACTTTCTAACCTATGTGGGATACAACAAGATCAAGGAATTTTTGCCCTACCCCGCCGTAAAGGATGTTTTATCACAACAAGATTACCTTGGATCAAGGGGAAAGTGGGTGTCCCAAATACAGGAATATGATTTAGCAATCAAGCCAACTAAGATAATTAAGGTACAAGGGATGGAAAAGATGACAACAAATATCAAAGAAGAGTCCATTGAGGTAGGACAAAAGGAGCATGTCAACATAGTTGTAAGTGAGATTGAAAACAATGAATGGTATTCAAACATTATTTATTACTTGAAAAATATCGCATTCCCTGACCATTTGGTGGAACATAAGAGAAGATCCATGAGACTCAAAGATATGAAGTATTTCCTAATAGAGAATGGTCTTAGTTGGAGGAACCCATATGGGGTAATCCTTAGATATGTTGATAAAGAAGAAGTTGATAAGTTAATCACCGAACTTCATACAAGACATTGTGGAGGTCATTTTGCAGCACACACCACTATCCATAGTATTTTAAGAGTAGAATACTATTGGCCTACTATTTTCTTCGACACACATCGATATGTTAGAGCTTGTCAGCAATGCCATTGTTTTACTAGCAAGCAACACCTCCCCTCCCTTCCCCTTAAACCAATCACTGTGGAAGCACCTTTTCAACAATGGGGACTGGATTTCATTGGTGAATTCAAAGACAATTCTAGTAACGGGTACCGATTTATTTTGACTGCCACAGATTACTTCACTAGATGGGTGGAAGCTATCCCAACCAAGAAAGAAACAAAAGAAGTTGTGATGAAATTCCTTGAGGAAAAAATTATTACTAGGTTTGGTGTCCTTGCTAAGATAACCACCGACAATGCCAAATCCTTTAGATCAATGGAGCTCAATGAGTTTTGTTTTAAGTATAGGATTTTTTTATCACACTCTTCTAATTATTATCCTCAATGGAATGGATTAGCAAAATCCAACAAAAAAAACATCATAAACATTGTGAAAAAGATTGTTGGGGAGAATAAGAAGAGTTGGGACAGCAAGATCAAGTATGCCTTGTGGGCCGACCGCACAACCACCAAGAATTTCACTGGAAGGACTCCTTTTGATTTGTTGTACATATTCGAAGCTTGCTTTCCTATAAATATACAAATTTTGATGCTACAAATAGCCCAACAATTCTGTACAGATAAAGAAGCATTGCAGGGGGAAATCAATCAACTCGTAGAATTGGATGAGAATTGAAGAATGTACTTCGATCAAATGGAAAGGAATCAATAGAAAGTAAAAGGAACTTTTGATTGGAAGGAAAGACAAAAATTATTCAAGGAAGGGGATCAAGTTCTACTGTGGGACAAAAGAAGAGAAAAACCAGGAATGCATCAAAAGTTCGTCAATCTTTGGCTAGGCCCCTACAAAATAGAGGAAGTTTCCATGACATACTCTTTCTACTTATCCACTACAAAAGAGAGGAGGATGCCACTACCAGTAAAGGGATCTCTCCTCAAACATTTTTTCCAAGATGGCACATGACTTCTTCAGAGCCCATGCCCCAGGTAAGTAGGTAAGTTATTTTGATTCCCTGCACTTTCATATTGATTTCTCATACTATTTTAGATTCATTTCATTTTCATCTTACTCTAGTTGAATATTGATTTCATGCTTAGTTTAGAATTTTTTGGAAAATGTCAAAATTTTCTTTTTCTAGCGTAGTTGGTTTTGATTATGATCATATGAGAACACAAATGAGTAGGCAATCCGACACTTGACAGTTTGATGTTTCCTTGCAAGAACAGGTCTACTGGGAGATCTTGTAGTTCTCATGCACTCTACGGCAAGCACATGTCCCCAAGTAGGAGCCATATGTTATCCCCATTTTGTGGATAACTAAGGAGATTATGTCTCGAGGCCCTAAGGTTACAGATATGGAATGTCGAGAGACTACATGACCAACAATACCCTTTGCATTGATGGAAAACCCACTCACCACCACAAATGGTCATAGGTTTGCAGATGGTATCCACCACATCAGCTGGCTTCTGGAAGGAAGTGGGCCTTGCTCCATGAGGTACAAGTCAGTATTATGGTGAGCGTCATTTCAATATTTAAGCCAATTGAGTATGTGGTATCTTAGATTTCTCTAGATTTCATGATATATGCTTGGACATTATGCATTTTTCCCTGCTTCACCTTGGTGGTTGAATTTCTTCCCTAGTAAGTGGTCTTCCTTGGGGATGGGTTTTCTTCTAGGAACTCCCTTAAAGAAGCATCATACCGTTCCCGACCATACTTACTATTTTCCATCATTATTCCCCTCTATTTCCTTATCTATTGGGATTTTAGGGTGTATTGACCCAAGAAGGGGTTGTCCCTCATTCAATGGGAAGAAAGGGATGAAGGCACAAAGGGGTTGATGTTGGGTAAAAGATAAAATCCTTGTATAAACCTTCCAGATGCGTCGCCTAGGGATCACCCAAGAAAGAAGTGAAACACTTATCTTTGAGTAAAGGGGGGACCCACAATATAATAAAGAATGCTTAAAAGGTTAGTTGAAAGATAGGAGGTGATATGAAATTATGCAGGAATGCAACATAGTACACAAATAACCATGAATACAAAGATGTAGCAAAAATAACACTTCATTTCATTAATATCAAAGAACTGAAATTTGTTTACATACATAATAGAAATAAACTAGCTAGGGCATTGGTAGCATATCTCTGAGAAGAGATGCGGCGGCTATAGGCCTCTAAAATCTGTGTTACAATGAGGCTCGAAGGCCTATATATTATTTAGAAACAATGGAAACCCTAAACATCCAAAAACATAACCCTAGGAGATGAAACGCCAGAATATGGGCCCCGTCGGGGTAAATTGGTACATCAATTTCTCGGGGTCGTAACTTTGGCATACTATCTCCGTTTGACGCATGTGATACATCGTTAGAAACATCTACCATAGGAATACAACTATTAATAGAAAACAACAAGGTTTGGAATAGAGTAATATTTAGTGGAGTTTGATGCCCAAAAAACGTCGTTTAGGGCCTAAAAAAGGCTCTGAAAGTTGACGACCCAAAAAACTGCCAAAAATAGTAAATTGTGCTACAGTTAAGGAAACTGAAAAACTGAAAGAAATAATGGTGGGGATCCAAGTGGAATAGGTGGGTGGCCACCAATATCCACCTGGATAATTTCTTCTCCCTTAGGAAGCAATGTTCCCCACAGCGTTGAGTTCCTCCATGAGATGAGGAAACTTCTATTGAAATTGGTCCCTAGTGAGCCACTTTCCCCGGTGAAGGAGTTGGCCTGCTTTGACAACTCGATATAGTTGGATCCTCTGCTGGCAGGTGTTATTGATCTGTGTGTCCATAATCCAATCTATTTTGGCTTGTTCCATGCAGTTTGGGTTTAACTCTGTTGGTGTGATTTGTTTTTCCATGTCAGATGTGTCCAATAGAGGTGGAAAGTAAGGCCGAAGGCGGTCCACATTGAACATTGAGTGTAGACCAAGGAATGGTGGGATACTAAGCTCGAAGGCATTTTTCTCTATATCCTTGGTGATGGTTTATGACCCATATCAGAGCGGGCGAAGCTTGCGGTGGGGTCCAGTGAGGCGCTCCTTCTGCAAATGTAGCCACACTTTGTCACCCACCTGGAAGATGTGTTGCATCCGATGATGATCATGTCGCTGCTTGTACTTAGCATTGGCTCTATCATGAACCTATTGGAGAATGTGTTGAATGCACTCAATGAAGTTGTTCACCTTGGCTACTTCAGACTGGACATGAGCCGAATTAGCCCGAGTAGCTGTAAATGTTATGGCTACGTCAATGGGACATAGTGGCTGGAATCCCAAGCCCACCTGAAAGGGGTTGTGGTCAGTTGAGTTGTGGAGGGCCCAGCTATAGCTATGTTGTAAATAGGGGAGGCTCTCATCCTATGTGCATGGATTATTTGAGTTGTACATGCAAAAAATGTGTACGATCATCCTCTTGACGACCTCTATCTAGCCATCAGTTTGGGGATGGAAAGTTGTGGACTTGGTGAGCTTGGTGTCCAACATTCACCTGAAGCTGGACCAAAATGTACTGAAGAACCTGTTGTCCCAATCTGAGATGATAGACTATGGTATCCCAAAGTGTACCCACACTCATTCAAAGAAGAGTTTAGCAGTGGCTTCTGCTATGATATTCTTCTTGCAGGCTTCCATAATGGTCATCTTCGAGAATCTGTTGACGACCACGAAAACACAGTCGTTTCCATGCTTAGTATAAGGAAGGCCAGACATGTAATCCATGGAGATGGATTCCCAAGGTCGACTAGGGGTAGGAAGAAAAGTGTAGAGGCCTTTCTTCTTGATGGTCGATTTGGAAATGATGCAGACAATGCAGGATCTGATGTACTTCCCGACATATTCTCGAAGGTTTGGCCAATAGAAATAATTTTGTAGTACTGCCACTATTTTCTCGACCCTGAAATGCGCTTCTCAAATCATCTTGGCACGCTCACTTGAAGGAACACAAAGGTGTCCTAGGTGACATAGTAGTGCATCCTGAATGTGAAAATTTGGAAATTAGTTACCCTCTAAGAGCGTCTTGTATGTGTGGCCAAAATATGGATCGCTCTTGTAGAGAAGCAGCCAATCAAAAGTCTCATGCCACAAGAGTTTAGCATGGTGGTTATCGCCACGATCGATGGTCGGCTGAGGCAGTCTGCAACATTATTGGTTCTTCTCTTCTTGTGCTTGATGTTCAAATGAAACTATTGCAGATATGTGGACCACTTCTAATGGTGATCGTTTTGCAACTTCCCTTATGTTTGTATGAACTGCAGGGGTCGGTGGTCTGTGTGGATGATAATTTCCTTCCCCAAAATGTAATGCTTCCATTGTCGGCAAGCCTGCACAATGGAATACATTTCTTTGTCATAAGTGGGATACTTTCAAACTGTGTCAGACAGTGTCTCACTGTGATATTCCATTGGATGCCCCTGTTGAGTAAGAATTTCCCCAATAACATAGTCAGAGGCATATATATCGATCTCAAATGGTTGTTGCAAGTCTGGTAATGTGAGCACTGGGGCACAACAGAGGCGATGTTTCAATTCTATGAATGCCTTCTATTGAGATTTTGACCAAAGGAATTTTGATTTTGCTCCTCCCTTGGTGACTTGACTCAAGGGCTAAGTTATATGAGAGAACCCCAACATGAACCTGTGGTAGAAATTAGCAAGACCTAGAAAGTTGTGAAGCTTTGTTAGAGTGGTCGGGGCTGGCCAATCCCAGATGACTTGGATCTTGGTTGGATCCACATGCACCCCAAGTTCATCAATAATGTATCCCATATACTGAACATGGGTCATGCCAAAAGTGCACTTCTCCAAATTGGCACACAACTTCTGTTTTCGCAGTGTTTGGAGGACCCGTCAGATGTGGTGGAGGTGCTCTTCCCAAGTCTTGTTGAAGTACAGGATGTCATTCAAGTACACTACTACAAATGAGTTGGTGAATGGCCACAAGATGCCATCCATCAACCTCATGAAGGTTGCGGGAGCATTCATCAACCTGAAAGGCATGGCCAACCATTCGAAAAGGCCCTTCTTGGCTTTGAAGGCAGTTTTCCACACATCGGATGGTTTGATTGGTACCTGGTGATAACCGGACTTCAAGTTGATCTTGCTGAAATATTTTTCCCTTTGAGTTGGTCCAGAAGGTCATTAATCCATGGGATTGGGTACCTATTCAAGACAATTATCTTGTTCAACGCCTGATAGTCAATATAGAGTCTCCAAGTCCCATCCTTCTTCTAAACCAACACGATTGGGCTCCCACAGGGTGATGAATTTGGCCGGATGAAACCTTTTTGCAGTAGCTCCCGAATCTGCCTCTTGATTTCATCGTTCTCTAGAACAAAGCACTGATAAATTGGTCCATTGGGTAGCGACGCACCTGGGGTCAAATAGATGGATTGCTTGACCTGGTAGTGTAGAGGAACCCCCGCGGGTGAGGTTAAGATGTCCCGATACTCCTCCACGATGTTGTAAATTTGTTGTTGTCGTGCAGAGGATCCCTATTTGGAGGTCGTGGCCACAATATTCCTCTTTCCCTGAGGGAGGATCATCAGGAAAACAATTTTCTTAGTTTTGGAAATGAGCTTACTGCATTGTTTTGCAGTAACCAAAGAGATAGCAGCAGGTGGTGGTACCTCTGGTATCATGTACGACTTATTTCCCAAGGTAACAATAACAGTGCATGGTCGGGACTCATACACATCATGTCACTTCCACAAGTATGGTTGGCCTAATAATACTTCACAAACATAAAGAGGAGAAATGTCACATAATACCTCATCGATGAAGGGCTTGATGTTGTAGGGAAGGCGACACTATTGGTTGACGTAGAGATAGCATCCTTGGTGAAGCCACCCAATGGTGTACGAATGTGGGTGTGCTATGGTCGGCAAGCCCAACTGCTTCACGACCTCTATTGAAATGTGGTTCTTTTGGCTCCCACTATTGACAGTGAATTGTAGCGGGTAACCCTTTAACCACATCTGGGAGTGGAAGAGACACTCCTCCTCCTTTGGATCTTTCAGTTCTTCCTTTTGAATCTTCGTGGTGGCAATGGTGGTGTTGGGCTCTGCATCGATAATATGCTTCCCTCTGTCATTCCCCTTCTCGGGTTCTGATTCAGTGTTGGAGCATGCATCTGATTCAAAATCCCTCATCTTGACCACTAGTGACTGCTTGGCCCAACACTCACTTGTGTTGTGAGTGGAGCTCTTATGGAACTCACACCACTTTCCCATGTCCTTCTTCGGCTTCGTGGTGTTTTTGTTTGCTTGATTCTTTGGCAGGTTGTCTTGAGTCTCCATGCCTTGGATTTGTCCTTTGTTTTTCAGTTTGGGGGCACCTTTCTCTTGTTTTTGATTCGTAGATCCAAAGTCTCGCTTCTTCTGTTTGAATTTCTACTCAATCTCGACGGCATACCGATATGTTGTACCAAGCAAGGAGATGTCAAGGAACTCCATTTCCTTCTGAATGTATCTATGTAGATAACAGTGGTACTTCAACACTAAATGTTTCTCCAAATCTTTGATACCCAACTTTTTGCCCAGGGTATGGAATAGATTCGTCAGCTCATGCACATCTTGATCCCTTTGTTGCTGTAACGTAGTCCATTGTATGTACTTGTCCTCATAGATCCCCACAGGACAATATTGTTCCTTGATGGCATCCTAGAAATAATTCCAAGTGGGTACGACCGAGAATAGAGAGGGTTCCTCCTCGTCATTTTTCTCACAGTAGGTTTCCCACTAGTCCTTGACATGGGGACGGCTTTGAGCAGTAAAAAAATAATCTTCTCCCAGTCGGAAAAGTCATGAACCAAGAAATATCCTTCTAATAGATTCAACCATCTATCTATAGCATCTGCATCTATTTGGCCATCAAATATGGGAATGTCATAGTTTAATTGTACCTTAAAAGGGGTTGTGCCTCCAAAGTGGTTATTGGATGCAGATGCACTGCCATTGGGAAATCGTTGAAGTATCTGGGCAAAGTTATCCATCATCGTGTTCCTTTGTTTTTCAAGGGCCTCCTCTAGAAATATTTTGATAGGATCTCCTGCTCCCTTGTCTTTCTTTTTGTCCCCCATGGGAGGTCTCCAGGGTTTGCAAGGTTGATCTTGCAAAGGTTCAACCAGATCGAGCCCTAACTCCTTATACCCTGACCTCGTTGGGGACATGCAAAGAAGGATCGAGAAAGAGCATACTTTCTAATACCATTGATCTGAATTTATGAAGGAATGCAACATAATACACAAATAACCATGAATACAAATATGAAGGGGAAATAATACTTCCTTTCATTAATATCAAAGCACTGAAATTTGTTTATAAAAAAAATAAAAATAAACTAGCTAGGGCATTGGTAGCTTATCTTTGAGAAGAGATGTGGCAGCTACAAGCCTCTAAACTCTGTGTTACAATGAGGATCGAAGGCCTATATATTATTGAGAAACAATGGAAACCCTAAAAATCCAAAAACATAACCCTAGGAGATGAAACGCCAAAATATGGGCCCCGTCGAGGTAAATTGGTACATCAATTTCCCGGGGTCGTAACTTTGGCATACTATCTCCATTTGACGCATATAATACATCGTTAGAAAGATCTATCCGAGGACTACAAATATTAATAATGAATATCATGGTTATAAATGAATGAATATTCATTAGATTTTGATGCCCAAAAAATGTCGTTAAATGAATGAATATTCATCAGATTTTGATGCCCAAAAAACATCGTTTAGGGCCTCACAATGGCTCCGGAAGTTCAGGACCCAAAAAACTGCCAAAAATAGTAAATTGTGCTACAATTAAGGAAACTAAAAAAATGAAAGAGACAATGGTGGGGGGTCCAACTGGAATAGGCGGGTGGCCAACAATATCCACCTGGATCAGGAGGTCTCATCACGAGTCGACCTATCACATCCATGAATATCTAGTGGTATGACATTGTCATCAGTTGGTCACCAAACCAGGGTAATGGCTCTCAGTTGCATGGCTGAGAGAAAGGGGGTCTCATCATGAGCCAACCTTCTCATTTCCACTAGGTGTTTGTGGGTGATATTGCCATCATCTAGTCACCACGCCAAGGCAATGACCTTCAACCTATCCTTATGCTATTTTTAAAGAAAATACAAAGAAAGAAAGATAAAAGGAAATTGATGGGCTTGGAAAAAGTGTATTGCAGAGGAAGGTACCACACACCCTCTACAAAGGCACCCATGAATGAGACACTACGACCCCTTGTATGTCATGAGCCCTATGCCCATTATAACGACCTTGCTTGAATAGGTGTATATGATTATTAATTATAATTAATTTAATAATATAATTGTCCTAAAAGATTAGTTAAACCATAATTATTTCTTAAAATAACATTAACTAATTAATTATTATTAATTAGTTATTCACGATTGTCAATGATTAATTTAAGTATTAATTAACTCATTAATTAATGAGGTAAATAAATAAAAGGAGGATAATAAATTATATTATTAAATTAAGTTACGTACCCAAAAAGGGATAACATATTAACTACAAGGGATAAGATATTAAATAAAGGGGATAAGGGGCATTAACGGGAAAGGATAAGAAGGTAATAAATGGGTTAGGTAGGGAGTAAATGAGGCAGGGGAGTCGGTGAAGGAGGAATATGGAGGGGAAGGAGGTGGATGAGAGGGCATTCCACGGGAGAGGGGCGATTGATTTTGGGGGCTCTGGATTTGCAGAGAGGAGTGGAGTTTTGGGAGTGGGATTGTATCAGTCAGGCACCGGGGTTGCTGGAGGTTTTGGACACAGGGGCCAGGATATCCATATGATATCCTGGAGCTAGGAAGTTACCTAGTTGGCAGGGAGGAACTAGGTTTTGGGCAGTGTTTTACAATGCAGCAGTGGTCAAGAAGGCATTTGGACAAACGGAGGGTTATTAGCATCAGGTTCAGGTATTTATTTAAAATTATGCATTGTTTTTTTTATTATGTTTAATTAATTTTATTATTATTGATAAATTTGAATGCGAATGTGCTAAATGAAGGAAACTCTTGAATTTTACTACTATGTTTAAAATAAATGGTTGTTTAATTTATTCAACCCCTACATATGGTATCAGAGCGTCTTAGTTTAAAATTTGGGCCTATGGGCCAAGTTCCCAGCTCCAAGCTCTAGCTCCAGTCCCGCCTAACCTGCAAACCAAACCAAACACACTATTAATTGATTATATAAACAAATCTAACTATATATATAAATGAAATACTAATTGAAAATGTAAAAACAAATTTCCAAATTAAAACATACAACTAGGGTTGTTACATGAAATAGGAATGAAAATAATTTTTTTATATATATTCTGAAGGGGGTGAGGTTATAAAGGAAGCTCCCAACTTTTATTATGATCGCCTGTGCTTGAAGTTTCAGCATAATGGAAAAACGATTTTGTTCCTTCCATTTCCATCATCTACTCTGGTCCATCATTCCGATGTTCTGTAGATCATATTCAAGTCAAATCATTAAGTATATCACACAAGGAAAATAAAATTTTGATATGCAACTAAGTGGACAAAATTCACTGATGTTTAGGTCTTAAGATTACATGTCTCTCCAGACTAGAAGTCTAGAACATAGACTTCATGCTCAACAGATTTTTGGTGAGAAAATTAATCTTTGTTTCTGACTGATTGTTGTGGTGGAATTTGAGATTTTTTTTTAAATGCAAAATTTGAGACTTTCATGCGTTGATACAACCATAATTATCCGAACCACACAATTAAACTATCACTGCTGATTGAGTGAAGAAAATATTTTGTTTACAGTAACGAATTGTTGATTGAGTGAAGAAAATATAAAGTGCCTACTGTTCACTATAAAACCTGATATACAATACTAGCCAAGGCGCAACACTTCGACTTTTACTATGGAGGACTATTCTACTGTTGTGTACAATGCAAATTGCAATTACCAACCAGCCAGAGAAAAACCTATACCAAGTCAGGGTGTACGACACAAAGCCAACGCACTAGCGCCAATCCAAGACGCCAAGGAGGGAAAGCCCGTGGGTTTGACCTCGGGACTCCTGCCCACATAACAAAAACAAACTTAATGTATATATCAGTCTGTATATACGTTATCAATGACATTCAACAAACTCGATGTATATATCAGTCTGTATATACGTTATCAACAACATTCAACAATCACAGTCTAGGTTTGAGGTGTGGTTGGCATAACAACCGACAATCTCAATGCTCGAATCTACACAAAGTCAGCGCTAAAGCGCCAAGGCAACAAATAGATCCGACAAACCCACGAGTCTGCATAACAACCACAAGATCGGCGTTTGTGTAACAAACACAAGCTACCAATGCGTCACCGCCATGGGACGTGAATATTTCGAGAATTGAACTCGGGACCTCTCGCACCCTAAGCGAGAATCATACCTTGAGGATTACACTTGGGAACGATGCAGACCATACAAAATGCTATTAGAATCGAATTCTAGGGTAGATCCATACAGGATGCCTAGAGAATCAACCATGGGAGCCATACAGACCATACAAGATGCCCCGAGAATCGCACTTCGTCTAGTTGTGGTAAACTAACAGCACGCATACATTTTGACCACTAATATAATAACTTCAAATCGCTAAAATGGGTAGCATATAGAAAACATGCAGAGCAGCACACAAAAATAAATCAGATTATAAAGAGCTTTCAGTTAATATATGTTTTTCGCACCATTTCATGATCATATTATAAGCAACAACACAAGGTTCTCCTTGGTTTTCAGATCGACAAATAAAGGTAAATCCTTCTCACCCAAAACCATCGACCCACAGGGAATCCCAAAATATTCGCCATGGTCAACAGAGCAAATAATGAAGAAAAGCAATGTCAAAAAAAAAAAATCAGCAAAATCGAACAAAAATTTCCTCTTCCAAAACAAACCTATCAAAACCCAGACATCTCCCACATAAATCTTGCTCAAATCAAACTGCGATTCTAGCTGAGTAAAACCCTATCTGTGAGTTGTTACCAGTGTTTTAATAAAGCACAACCCTCCATTTTTGGGTCTCCGTGAAGTAGCACTGATGTGAATACCATGATCAGCCAGAAAACAAAGCGCAGCGGACGCAATTCCTGCAACGATGACCATTAAGGCTCCCAGAATGAAGGAAAACTAGTTGCAAATGAAAAAGAGTTTATAGAATCCAGTCCTGGCCAGCCCAGCGAGCCCCTTCAATAATGGAAACCCCAACAGGGGTAAAGGAACTGTGAGGATAAATTAACACTATTAACACTACAACAAGAAGCATGCAATAATTGAGCAAGAAAAGCAGCGACAGTTCAGAGGCGGGCGAGATGAAGCATGGGGGATTCGAGAGCCGATAGAGGGGCAGAGGAGGGACACATAGGGTTCGAAGAGCTGGTAGGTGTAGGGTTTTAGGGTTAGGTGTGATGAGCAAGCGTGAAGGAGGGGGGGGCACGTGGGCCTCATGCGAGGACCCACTGCCCGACTCTAACTTTTTATTTTATTTTATTATTTTTCTTATTTTATTTTAGTCATAATGTAGATGTTTTATTTTAATTATTTTTTTATTATGTTATTCTTATAATTTTAGTTATGGTTATTTATTATTTAAAATATATATATATATATATATATA
>ML821110.1:113490-131734 GCA_009831015.1 Picea engelmannii | reverse complement strand
TACATGGACTCCACCTCCTGTACTGTTTGAGAGGAGTAATGAGAAGAGTGACAGATTTGGCACCGAGCTTTCTCTTGAACGTCCTGGTAATCTTCAGTCAGCTTGCTATCAATGAGAGCGATATCTACATTCTTGTACTGGGGAAGCAACTCCAGGGCATCCCCGATAACGAACTCGGTTGTATTTTCCAACCCCAAATCCTTGATGGTCTCCGCCTACTCTAGCTGGAAAATAAAACGTCCTTCCATTGAATATATACTCCTGCAGGGTCCGTTGTGAACTAGAGGAGGATCCCCTTCTCGATACACAAAAATCTTGAAGCGTTTCTCCATTTCAGCGTAGCTCCTATGAAAGGCATCTGCATTTTGATAAATACTCTTCTCGAAGCGGCTTTCCTTATAGACGTGCGCGCTCTGATCAGACTCGACTCTATTTTTCCCACAGACTTGGAATCCAATATGGAAGAGGAATTCAAAGTATTCTTGTTCGTCCATAGAAACGAATGAAATTGCCAACGATCAGAAGAAAAGAGCTTACAGCTTGTTGGTAGCATAACTATGAGGATTGTTGTAATTCCAGCAACGAGCTGCGGTTTCATGGCTTGAGCATGAAACTGATTCTCAATTGCAGCCTCTGTCGAATTTGGACGCAGATCAATTGGAAATTCGAGCAAGCAATACTGTAATGATTAACGGCACCAGCGCATGTTTAGGCCTGCGAAGGAAAAAAGGAAGCACCCGGGCCAGTACTATGAGCATGAACTGTAACGAGTTGATGAGAAAAACGGTTGAAAAAGCGAAATTGATGCTGCTCTCTTGTAACGCATTATCGTTTTCCGTACAGGAAAGATTATCAACGTTATGATTGCTCTTTTGGCATAGGTAGAGTGTATCTTCATTAATGTCGGCCACTGATTCCTCGATTTCTTCTTCACAATATTTGCGAGGAATCGTGGGAATTTCTTTTAAAAGACATGATATCATAGCACATGTACAGTTCGACAGATTCTGGTGACAGTAGTCATTTCACTTAGCATTGTTTATGCTCTGACAGATGGTGCGTTACGTAGATTCTTTCTTCGGATACCCTGTTGTTACTCAACCAGCGCGGATAGACCCTACGTTTTCAACGTTAGGTTATAGTTCTTCCATTCATTATCCAGAACCGAGATGTCCTCCTGCCTCATAACCTATTTTTCGAACCGATTTTCATAAGCACGGAATCTGTTGCCTTGACACGAAATAGTAGGGTTTGCATTTTCACCGACGCAGTCGTTACCTTCATGATCACGTCGTCAGCGTAGGCGTCGTTATCATTTGTCCCATAATCGTCTCTCTACAATTATGCGAGTTCTTGTAAATTCATATCGGTATCCTGGGCTTCAACCATAACATAACTCTTTTTTCCCATTACAAGTGTTGTGATCGAAGTCACAAGGCAATCCAGCGTCTATACAAATGTACCCAAGACATTTGGGCTCACGTCACCAACAATTGACTGACAAAATGCAGCAATAAAATGCGGTCTCCCACTGAAAATTTCCACAACAACCTACTAATGTTTCGTAGCTGGTACTTCACAAAAGGCTATAAACCACGTTGATTCCAAGTACGCTCATTCTACTATTCACATGAATTCCCTACACCAACCAAACAGACTTGCCTATACCCTTCACAGTTCTATGCATCCATTCATGTATCACTGGAGCGATTGGATCAATCGATCGATCGACAATGAGCAATTCACAAGTTTTCATCTGTGGATAATTTGGTATTGCCGATTTGCATTTGACAAAGCGATCCCTCAGTTCTGCTGCAAGTTTGGGAGAAACCAACTCCCGGAAAGTCGTTGTCATTGTTGTATCTTTAGCTGATTTGGGGGCACGATGCCTGACTGTTGGAAATTCTTTCATAGGCGCAAAAACAATGGCATTCAGCAGGCCATGGTGTCAATGCAAACTTTATAATAGATTCTTCGTAAAACTTGATCCACCGGTGGTTCAATACTTCTTGTGGAGAAAGTCTCTTTTCCACGTCCCTTGAAAGCATCCTTGACAGCAAATCCTTTGCTAACCCTGATATGGACTGCCAATTTTCAGCTTGAAAATCCAACTGTACTAGTTTTATTGCCTCATATATAGCCTCCATAGATTTCCTTGGAAACGGTAATATCCCTATCAAGAGAGCGTGTAGGAGAACACCAGCCCCCCAAACATCAACCTTTTCTGAATATGTCCCTGCCAAAACTTCAGGGGTAATATACGAAGGGCTTCCTATCAGACCAGATAAGGATTGACCTTTTGCAAACCACGTGGATGAGCCAAAATCAGTTAGCTTCAGTTGTCCAGAACTGGTTCGGAGAACATTCTCAGGTTTTATATCCTGATGGACAACGCCCAATTCATGGCAGTATTTAATGATAATTATTAATTCTTTGATCAAGTTTACTGCATGATGCTCAGAGTAATATCCATTCTTAGACATATCGTTGATCGGGCGTTCCACCAGAGCATCACAATATGCAAAGATTATGCATCTTCATACACGGCTTGGAGTGTGACAACATCAGGATGGCTTGAAAGATGTTGCATAATCTCAACCTCCTTATAGACATTTTCTTCAGTATTTTTGGGCAGAGTCTTGCAGGCCAGCATTTCCCCAGTAGCTTGCTCTTGCATATTCTCACTAGACCAAATTTTCCCCGTAATCATCCTTCTCGTTTCCAGCTCTCAGAGCAAACCTATCAACAAGCAACGTTGCCACTGCAATCTGCCTATTGGTCTTATCTCGTGACTTAAAACGTCTGGTATATGTTGCTCGAATGTTATCTATGTAATCCTTGAGGATTCTGGCCTTCTCATACTTTTCTTTGCGACTATCCACGTTCATGATACACTCTTTGGACTTCATCTGAAAATATGTGCTCTATGTAAATGGAATAAAGCCCAAGCCCTCTGGTGTCAAAAATTGGATTAGCTGACCACTCATAAGTATTCAACATTAGCCACACTTGCAAGACCACTTCTATCTGAAGGTCATCCTTCCATTCTGTTGCATTCTCGGCCTTTCAACGAGAGACTTGTAAACATATTTGAGAGTTTTAACATCACAAAGCTTCAGCTCCGAGCAATACTTCTCAGCAAGATCCTTAAGGCACTGAATTGCTGGAAAAATGTTCATTATGGGATGTAAAAGGGAATCATCCTCACATTTTCATAGATGACCTTTTGAGAAATAACAATTTCACCAAATAGATCATA
Source organism: Picea engelmannii (assembly GCA_009831015.1). Classification (NCBI taxonomy): domain Eukaryota; kingdom Viridiplantae; phylum Streptophyta; class Pinopsida; order Pinales; family Pinaceae; genus Picea; species Picea engelmannii. The sequence goes on along the minus strand of ML821110.1, from coordinate 128,475 downwards.
AGTGTGTGCATCCCGAAGTTCAAATGTGTTGTCAAGAACATTATAGAAGCAACACCTTGCTGCAAAATGTTCCACGATAAATATTCTAAAACCAGGTACCTTGGGCAGCATAGTTGAATTTAATATATGTTACAACATCGGCTCCAACTAGGGATGGTTCTTTCCTGAAAGTTCCAAGAACTGTAGACCAAGTGCCTTCATCCATTTGGCTTCCCTAAATCCTACTTATCAAATCCTGAACGTTGTCCTTTTACTTGCATTTTCGCGGAACGAAAAACTACCTATTCATCCATTGGGCTATGGAGTCGTAATGCTTTATGTCAAAACCATATTGTATTCAAAACTGAACTGAAAACATATTGAATACTATCAATGTAATCTAATGCTTGAAGTGAAGCTTATTTATATACATCACCTACTCTAACTGCTGAAATATTTCCAGAATCAAATGATACGAAAATGCCAGTGAAGCCAATCCAATAATTGCCTACTTATTTGAAACTTTCTCACACTTTCTCCAAGCAGGCTGAAGCAGGAAATTGACAATCCCCACCTGGCCTGTTGGTGATCATGGATTTTCGAACCTTTCATCAATTCTTGTGACCAAATATTCATGACATAGCATATTCCTCCATTAAACGAATCTAAAAGATCAGCAAAAGGGTCTTGGAAAAACATATCATACTGAGGTATTAGAACATCCAGGACTACTCTATGTTCTGATTCATGATGCTCAAGATCATTAAATATGGCAACCATATCTTTTTCATGAAACAAGGCAGAGTCTACAATCTGATCTTCTGGCAGGAAATTATCATAAATATGTTCACTAACTTCCTGTAAAATTCCATGAAATACCTGACTGTCGCCATTTGAAAATAGATTTACATCTTCTTCTTGAGTAAGTTCACAAGATCCAGCATCTTCATGAGCCAACTCTTCCTCATACTGATCATTTTCATCAACTCGAGAAATTTCTATTGTTTCTTCCTCCTCCTCAAGGGGACTTGTATCACAACAATCTTCAAAAAGGATTTCAGCAAAATATATCCTCTTACAATGTTGATGAAAAAGTGTGTGAAAGCATCTCAATGAAGGAATACTGGAATGTGGTAAGGATTTATACCAGAGTCTAGCATCATTTTCCAATGAAAACATAAACAATTTCATGAGGACATCTTCATGATGTACATTTAATTTCTCCATGAGCTTGTGGAACTCAAACAAATGTTGACCAGGATTGTCGTCTTTATATTCTCCAAATTTAGGAAGGATATCTGCCCAAATTTTAATGTCTGGAATAGTGTTTGGAAAGCCATAAACATTTGCAAAGTCCAGAGGAGCAAACCTTGCAGCAATTCGAGCAGCGAACGAGCTCGACATTTGAGACCAGTGGAGTCACCAACAAAATCATGTAGAGTCTATGAACCAAGCAGTTGCCAGGTGAATGATCACATCCAATTTAATTCCTATCCCTTGTTCACCATCGAGAGATAGATCTGAACTTTGTCGTATCCCAGGGAAGATAACCTCGTCCTCCGTCCTCGACAATAGTGCCAAAAATGTTGACACTCAAAACTGAAATGGGCTGCAGCAAATCAATCCCGAGGCAACCTCGAACCACTTTGGATTGGGAGTTGCCCCTTCCAACCCGAGAGGGATCTCTCGAACAATGTCACAATAGGAATTTAAGTAGCGTGAAAAAGGTGGGAGGATTTATGGTTAAATGATGGTCTTGGATTTTTGGAGTTTGGGTGTTAAACCAGGGAAAAGGTTCATTGGGCATGGATTCAAATGAAAACTGAAGAAAAGAGACAATAGCAAAGATTAAATAACTTGCGGAAAGTGAGGCAAACTAAGTCTATCTTTCAGCGCTTTGATTAATCATGATGCGGTAGCGGAAAGAAAAAGGAAAGGCCGACGTAGCAAAGGATATATGCAGAGTTCTGAAAATTGCAGATTGGTCTTACACAGCTGATAGTTGGTGCAGAGGAAAGGAAATAAACAATTACAGAAAACCCAAATCCTTTCGTTATAGTAGTGGTCGTACTAAATTATAACGAAGCACATCGGTTAGAAGAAAAAAAAGTGTAATGCAATCATGATGGATTAAGGAAGACATAAAGATATGGTAAAGACAATATCAACTGCGAGTAAGGAACAGATAAATGCAATCCAAACAGATTTAACACAGCCGAAAGAAAAGGAAAACATGTTGAAAGAAATCAACCGTGATGAATCTCACAGTCTTAAGCAAAAATCGTCTTTATTACTCCAATCTGGTTTACAAGAAAATCAGTCATTACAATGAAACTCTCTTGATAGAGTTTTTTCTCCCAGTCCTGCGCTCATGCGCCCCCCTTCTCGAATGTTACATACATCAGTCTTTTAAACAGAAAAAATAAAACTCTTAGTGTTCCAGGAAATATGAACCGGTTCATCTTCCTGGCACTCTGCGACTGACAGATGTGTTGCTGGCTCGTTAGACCGTTGCTAAATATTTGACAAATCATCATTTCTTCCTTGACACTTGGAAGCTGTGGTTTTGGATATTGGGCTCTATCCTTACCAAGCCCTGAGAAGTTTAGTTTACTAAATGAGCATGGATGCAATTTCATTTTTTATTTATCAGTGAAAACTTTCACAGGTTTATCATATAACTGTTACACAGACATAAAAGCATGAGATTTACTTCAGATTAATATCTGAAAGGCTACTTGTAGGTTTCTTGCAAGGGTTGCAGGATATGGGTCTGCATGCACTGAAACATTGTCTTCACCCATTCGTTCGTCTACCAGCACAATGCATCTGCCCATGTTGCCTCTGGAAGTCGTACTTCTCTCATTTTTATAATCCCAGTATTTCCTCTTGGGAACCACACCCATGACGTCCACGGACTCCACCTCCTGTACTGTTTGAGAGGAGTAACGAGAAGAGTGACAGATTTGGCACCGAGCTTCCTCTTGAACGTCCTGGTAATCTTCAGTCAGCTTGCTATCAATGAGAGCGAAATCTACATTCTTGTACTGGGGAAGCAACTCCAGGGCATCCCCGATAACGAACTCGGTTGTATTTTCCAACCCCAGATCCTTGATGGTCTCCGCCTACTCTAGCTGGAAAATAAAACATCCTTTCGTTGAATATATACTCCTGCAGGGTCCGTTGCGAACTAGAGGAGGATCCCCTTCTCGATACACAAAAATCTTGAAGTGTTTCTCCATTTCAGCGTAGCTCCTATGAAAGGCATCTGCATTTCGATAAATACTCTTCTCGAAGCGGCTTTCCTTATAGACGCGCACGCTCTGATTAGACTCGACTCTATTTTTCCCACAGACTTGGAATCCAATATGGAAGAGGAATTCGAAGTATTCTTGTTCGTCCATAGAAATGAATGAAATTGCCAACGATCAGAAGCAAAGAGCTTACAGCTTGTTAGTAACATAACTATGAGGATTGTTGTAATTCCAGCAATGAGTTGCGGTTTCATGGCTTGAGCATGCAATTGATTCTCACTTGCAGCCTCTATCTAATTTGGACACATATCAATTGGAAATTCGAGCAAGCAAGACTGTAATGATTAATGGAACCAGCGTGTGTTTAGGCCTGCGAAGGTAAAAAGGAAGCACATGGGCCAGTACTGTGAGCATCAGCTGTAACGAGTTGATGAGAAAAATGGTTGAAAAAGCGAAATTGATGCTGCTCTCTTGTAACGCATTATCGTTTTCCGTACAGGAAAGATTATCAACGTTATGATTGCTCTTTCGGCATAGGTAGAGTGTATCTTCATTAATGTCAGCCACTGATTGCTCGATTTCTTCTTCACAATATTTGCGAGGAATCATGGGAATTTCTTTTAAAAGACATGATATCATAGCACCTGTATAGTTCGACTGATTCTGGGGACGGTAGTCGTTTCACTTAGCATTTTTTATGCTCTGACAGGTGGTGCGTTACATAGATTCTTTCTTCGGATACCCTGTTGATACTCAACCAGTGCGGATAGACCCTACGTTTTCAATGTTAGGTTATAGTTCTTCCATTCATTGTCCAGAACCGCGATGTCCTCCCGCCTCATAACCTCTTTTTCGAACCGATTTGCATAAGCGCGGAATCTGTTGCCTTGACTCGAAAGAGTAGGGTTTGCATTTTCACCGACGCAGTCGTTACCTTCATGATCACGTCGTCAGCGTAGGCGTCATTATCATTTGTCCCATAATCATCTCTCTGTAATTATGCGAGTGCTTGTAAATTCATCTGGGTATCCTGGGCTTCGACCATAACATAACTCATTTTTCCCATTACAAGTGTTGTGATCAAAGTCATAAGGCAATCCAACGTCTATACAAATGTACCCAAGACATTTGGGCTCACGTCACCAACAATTGACTGACAAAATGCAACAACAAATTGCGGTCTCCCACTGAAAATTTCCACAACAACCTACTAATGTTTCGTAGCTGGTACTTCACAAAAGGCTGTAAACCGTGTTGATTACAAGTACGCTCATTCTACTATTCACATGAATTCCCTACACCAACCAATCAGACTTGCCTATACCCTTCACAGTTCTATGCATCAATTCATGTATCACTGGAGCGATTGGATCAATCGATCGATTGACAATGAGCAATTCACAAGTTTTCGTCTGTGGATAATTTGGTATTGCCGATTTGTATTTGACAAAGCGATCCCTCAGTTCTGTTGCAAATTTGGGAGAAACCAACTCACGGAAAGTCGTTGTCATCATTGTATCTTTAGCTGATTTGGGGGCACGATACCTGATTGTTGGAAATTCTTTCATAGGTGCAAAAACAGTGGCAAGTCGGCAGGCCATGGTGTCAATGCAAACTTTATAATAGATTCTGCGTAAAACTTGATCCATCGGTGGTTCAATACTTCCTGTGGAGAAAGTATCTTTTCCACGTCCCTTGAAAGCATCCTTGACAGCAAATCCTTTGCTAACCCTGATATGGACTGCCAATTTTCATCTTGAAAATCCAACTGTACTAGTTTTATTGCCTCAAATATGGCCTCCATAGATTCTCCCCGAAACGGTAATATCCCTATCAAGAGAGTGTGTAGGAGAACACCAGCCCCCCAAACATCAACATTTTCTGAATATGTCCCTGCCAAAAATTCAGGGGTAATATACGAAGGGCTTCCTATCAGACCGGATAAGGATTGACCTTTTGCAAACCACGTGGACGAGCCAAAATCAGTTAGCTTCAGTTGTCCAGAACTGGTTCGGAGAACATTCTCAGGTTTTATATCCCAATGGACAACGCCCAATTCATGGCAGTATTTAATGATAATTATTAATTCTTTGATCAAGTTTACTGCCTGATGCTCAGAGTAATATCCATTCTTAGACATCTCGTCGATCAGGCATTCCACCAAAGCATCACAAGATGCAAATATTCTGCATCTTCATACACGGCTTGGAGTGTGACAACGCCAGGATGGCTTGAAAGATGTTGCATTATCTCAACCTCCTTATAGACATTTTCTTCAGTATTTCTGGGAAGAGTCTTGCAGGCCAGCATTTCCCCAGTAGCTTTCTCTTGCATATTATCACTAGACCAAATTTGCCCCGTCATCATCCTTCTCGTTGTCAGCTCTCAGAGCAAGCCTATCAACAAGCAACGTTGCCACTGCAATCTGCCTATTGGTCTTATCTCATGACTTAAAATGTCTGGTATATGTTGCTCGGATGTTATCTATGTAATCCTTAAGGATTCTGGCCTTCTCATACTTTTCTTTGCGACTGTCCACGTTCATGATACACTCTTTGGACTTCATCTGAAAATATGTGCTCTATGCAAATGGAATAAAGCCCAATCCCTCTAGTGTCAAAAATTGGATTAGCTGACCACTCGTAAGTATTCAACATTAGCCACACTTGCAAGACCACTGGTATATGAAGTTCATGCTTCCATTTTGTTGCATTCTTGGCCTTTCAACGAGAGACTTGTAAACAGATTTGAGAGTTTTAACATCACAAAGCTTCAGCTCCGAGCAATACTTCTCAGCAAGATCCTTCAAGCACTGAATTGCTGGAAAAATGTTCATTGTGGGATGTAAAAGGGAATCATCCTCACATTTTCATAGATGAACTTTTGAGCAATAACAATTTCACCAAATAGAGCATAAGTGTGTGCATCCCGAAGTTCAAATGTGTTGTCAAGAACATTATAGAAGCAACACCTTGCTGCAAAATGTTCCACGATAAATCTTCTAAAACCAGGTACCTTGGGCAGCATAGTCGAATTTAATATATGTTACAACATCGGCTCCAACTAGGGATGGTGCTTTCCTGAAAGTGCCAATAAACGTAGACCAAGTTCCTTCATCCATTTGGCTTCCCGAAATCCTACTTATCAAATCCTGAACGCTGTCCTTTTACTTGCATTTTCGCGCAACGAAAAACTACCTATTCATCCATTGGGCTATGGAGTCATAATGCTTTATGTCAAAACCATATTAGATTCAAAACTGAACTGAAAACATATTGAATACTATCAATGTAATCTAATGCTTGAAGTGAAGCTTATTTATATACATCACCTACTCTAACTGCTGAAAGATTTCCAGAATCAAATGATAYGAAAATKCCAGTGAAGCCAATCCAATAATTGCCTACTTATTTCAAACTTTCTCACACTTTCTCCGAGCACGATGAAGCAGGAAATTGACAATCCCCACCTGGCCTGTTGGTGATCATGGATTTTCGAACCTTTCATCAATTCTTGTGACCAAATATTCATGACATAGCATACTCCTCCATTAAACGAATCTAAAAGATCATCAAAAGGGTCTTGGAAAAACATATCATACTGAGGTATTAGAACATCCAAGACTACTCTATGTTCTGATTCATGATGCTCAGGATCGTTAAACATGGAAACCATATCTTTTTCATGAAACAAGGTAGAGTCTACAATCTGATCTTCTGGCAGGAAATCATCATAAATATGTTCACTAACTTCCTGTAAAATTCCATGAAATACCTGACTGTCGCCATTTGAAAATAGATTTACATCTTCTTCTTGAGTAAGTTCACAAGATCCAACATCTTCATGAGCCAACTCTTCCTCATACTGATCATTTTCATCAACTCGAGAAATTTCTATTGTTTCTTCCTCCTCCTCAAGGGGACTTGTATCACAACAATCTTCAAAAAGGATTTCAGCAGAATATATCCTCTTACAATGTTGATGAAAAAGTGTGTGAAAGCATCTCAATGAAGGAATACTGGAATGTGGTAAGGATTTATACTAGATTCTAGCATCATTTTCCAATGAAAACATAAACAATTTCATGAGGACATCTTCATGATGTACATTTAATTCTTCCATGAGCTTGTGGAACTCAAACAAATGTTGACCAGGATTGTCGCCTTCATATTCTCCAAATTTAGGAAGGATATCTGCCCAAATTTTAATGTCTGGAACAGTGTTTGGAAAGCCATAAACATTTGCAAAGTCGAGAGGATCAAACCTTGCAGCAATTCAAGAAGAGAACGACCTCGACATTTGAGACCAGTGGAGTCGCCAACAAAATCATGTAGAGTCTATGAACCAAGGAGTTTACAGGTGAATGATCACATCCAATTTAATGCCTATCCCTTGTTCACCATCAAGAGATAGATCTGAACTTTGTCGTATCCCAGGGAATATAACCTCGTCCTCTGTCCCCGACAACGGCGCCAAAAATGTTGACACTCGAAACTGAAATGGGCTGCAACAAATCAATCCCAAGGCAACCTCAAACCACTTTGGATTGGGAGCTGCCCCTTCCAACTCGAGAGGGATCTCTCAAACAATGTCACAATAGGAATTTAAGTAGCGTGAAAAATGTGGGCAGATTTATGGGTAAATGATGGTCTTGGATTTTTGGATTTTGGGTGTTAAACCAGGGAAAAGGTCCATTGGGCATGCAGTCAAATGAAAACCGAAGAAAAGAGACAATAGCAAAGATTAAATAACTTGCGGAAAGTGAGGCAAAGTAAGTCTATCTTTCAGCGTTTTGATTAATCATGATGCGGTAGCAGAAAGAAAAAGGAAAGGCCGACATAGCAAAGGATATATGCAGAGTTCTAAAAATTGCAGATTGGTCTTACACAGCTGATAGCTGGTGCAGAGGAAAGGCAATAAACAATTACAGAAAACCAAATCCTTTCGTTATAGTAGTGGTCGTACTAAAGTATAACGAAGCACATCAGTTAGAAGAAAACAAAGTGTAATGCAATCGTGATGGATTAAGGAAGACATAAAGATATGGTAAAGACAATAAAAAACTGCGAGTAAGGAACACATAAATGCAATCCAAATAGATTTAACACAGCCGAAAGAAAAGGAAAACATGTTGAAAGAAATCAACCGTGATGAATCTCACAGTCTTAAGCAAAAATCGTCTTTATTACTCCAATCTGGTTTACAAGAAACTCAGTCATTACAATGAAACTCTCTTGACAGAGTTTTTTCTCCCAGTCCTGCGCTCATGTGCCCCCCTTCTCGAATGTTACATACATCAGTCTTTTAAACAGAAAAAATAAAACTCTTAGTGTTCCAGGAAATATGAACCGGTTTGTCTTCCTGGCACTCTGCGACTGACATATGCGTTGCTGGCTCGTTAGACCGTTGCTAAATATTTGACACCTCATCATTTCTTCCTTGACACTTGGAAGCTGTGGTTTTGGATATTGGGCTCTATCCTTACCAAGCCCTGAGAAGTTTAGTTTACTAAATGAGCATGGATGCAATTTCATTTTTTATTTATCAGTGAAAATTTCACAGGTTTATCATATAACTGTTACACAGACATAAAAGCATGAGATTTACTTCAGATTAAGATCTGAAAGGCTACTTGTAGGTTTCTTGCAAGGGTTGCAGGATCCGGGTCTGCATACACTGAAACATGTTCTTCACCCGTTCTTTCGTCTACCAGCACAATGCATCTGCCCATGTTGCCTCTGGAAGTCGTACTTCTCGCATTTTTATAATCCCAGCATTTCCTCTTGGGAACCACACCCATGACGTCCACGGACTCCACCTCCTGTACTGTTTGAGAGGAGTAACGAGAAGAGTGACAGATTTGGCACCGAGCTTCCTCTTGAACATACTGGTAATCTTTAGTCAGCTTGCTATCAATGAGAGCGAAATCTGCATTCTTGTACTGGGGAAGCAACTCCAGGGCATCCCCGATAACGAACTCGGTTGTATTTTCCAACCCCAGATCCTTGATGGTCTCCGCCTACTCTAGCTGGAAAATAAAATGTCCTTTCGTTGAATATATACTCCTGCAGGGTCCGTTGCGAACTAGAGGAGGATCCCCTTCTCGATACACGAAAATCTTGAAGCGTTTCTCCATTTCAGCATAGCTCCTATGAAAGGCATCTGCATTTCGATAAATACTCTTCTCGAAGCGGCTTTCCTTATAGACGCACACGCTCTGATCATACTCGAATATATTTTTCCCACAAACTTGGAATCCAATATGGAAGAGGAATTCGAAGTATTCTTGTTCGTCCATAGAAACGAATGAAATTTCCAGCGATCAGAAGCAAAGAGCTTACAGCTTGTTAGTAACATAACTATGAGGATTGTTGTAATTCCAGCAACGAGCAGCGGTTTCATGGCTTGAGCATGCAACTGATTCTCAATTGCAGCCTCTATCGAATTTGGACGCAGATCAATTGGAAATTCGAGCAAGCAAGACTATAATGATTAATGGCACCAGCACGTGTTTAGACCTGCGAAGGAAAAAAGGAAGCACCCGGGCCAGTACTGTGAGCATGAGCTGTAACGAGTTGATGAGAAAAATGGTTGAAAAAGTGAAATTGATGCTGCTCTCTTGTAACGCATTATCGTTTTCCGTACAGGAAAGATTATCAACGTTATGATTTCTCTTTCGGCACAGGTAGAGTGTATCTTCATTAATGTCAGCCACTGATTCCTCGATTTCTTCTTCACAATATTTGCGAGGAATCATGGGAATTTCTTTTAAAAGACATGATATCATAGCACCTGTACAGTTCGACTGATTCTGGGGACGGTAGACGTTTCACTTAGCATTTTTTATGCTCTAACAGATGGTGCGTTACGTAGATTCTTTCTTCGGATACCCTGTTGTTACTCAACCGGCACGGATAGACCCTGCGTTTTCAACATTAGTTTATAGTTCTTCCATTCATTGTCCAGAACCGCGATGTCCTCCCGCCTCATAACCTCTTTTTCGAACCGATTTTCATAAGCGCGAAATCTGTTGCCTTGACTAGAAATAATAGGGTTTGCATTTTCACCGACGTAGTCATTACCTTCATGATCACGTCGTCAGTGTAGGCATCATTATCGTTTGTCCCATAATCGTCTCTCTGCAATTATGCGAGTGCTTGTAAATTCATCTCGGTATCCTGGGCTTCGACCATAACATAACTCATTTTTCCCATTACAAGTGTTGTGATCGAAGTCACAAGGCAATCCAGCATCTATACAAATGTACCCAAGACATTTGGGCTCACGTCACCAACAATTTACTGACAAAATGCAGCAACAAATTGCGGTCTCCCACTGAAAATTTCCACAACAACCTACTAATGTTTCGTAGCTAAAGGCTGTAAATCGCGTTGATTCCAAGTACGCTCATTCTACTATTCACATGAATTCCCTACACCAACCAATCAGACTTGCCTATACCCTTCACAGTTCTATGCATCCATTCATGTATCACTGGAGCGATTGGATCAATCGATCAATCAACAATGAGCAATTCACAAGTTTCCGTCTGTGGATAATTTGGTATTGTCGATTTGTATTTGACAAAGCGATCCCTCAGTTCTGTTGCAAGTTTGGGAGAAACCAACTCACGGAAATTTGTTGTCATCGTTGTATCTTTAGCTGATTTGGGGGCATGATACCTGACCATTGGAAATTCTTTCATAGGCGCAAAAATAGTGGCAAGTCGGCAGGCCATGGTGTCAATGCAAACTTTATAATAGATTCTGTGTAAAACTTGATCCACCGGTGGTTCAATACTTCCTGTGGAGAAAGTCTCTTTTCCACGTCCCTTGAAAGCATCCTTGACAGCAAATCCTTTGCTAACCCTGATATGGACTACCAATTTTCAGCTTGAAAATCCAACTGTACTAGTTTTATTGCCTCAAATATGGCCTCCATAGATTCTCCCCAAAACGGTAATATCCCTATCAAGAGAGCGTGTAGGAGAACACCAGCCCCCCAAACATCAACCTTTTCCGAATATGTCCCTGCCAAAACTTCAGGGGTAATATATGAAGGGCTTCCTATCAAACCGGATAAGGATTGACCTTTTGCAAACCACGTGGACAAGCCAAAATCAGTTAGCTTCAGTTGTCCAGAACTGGTTCGGAGAACATTCTCAGGTTTTATATCCCGATGGAAAACGCCCAATTCATGGCAGTATTTAATGATAATTATTAATTCTTTGATCAAGTTTATTGCCTGATGCTCAGAGTATTATCCATTCTTAGACATCTCATCGATCAGGCGTTCCACCAGAGCATCACAAGATGCAAAGATTATGCATCTTCATACACGGCTTGGAGTGTGACAACACCAGGATGGCTTGAAAGATGCTGCATAATCTCAACCTCCTTATAGACATTTTCTGCAGACTTTCTAGGCAGATTCTTGCAGGCCAGCATTTCCCCAGCAACTTGCTCTTGCATATTCTCACTAGACCAAATTTTCCCCATCATCATCCTTCTTGTTTCCAGCTCTCAGAGCAAGCCTATCAACAAGCAACGTTGCCACTGCAATCTGCCTATTTGTCTTATCTCATGACTTAAAACGTCTGGTATATGTTGCTCGAATGTTATCTATGTAATCCTTGAGGATTCTGGCCTTCTCATACTTTTCTTTGCGACTGTCCACGTTCATGATACACTCTTTGGACTTCATCTGAAAATATGTGCTCTATGCAAATGGAATAAAGCCCAATCCCTCTAGTGTCAAAAATTGGATTAGATGACCACTCGTAAGTATTCAACATTAGCCACACTTGCAAGACCACTGCTATATGAAGGTCATGCTTCCATTCTGTTGCATTCTCGGCCTTTCAATGAGAGACTTGTAAACAGATTTGAGAGTTTTAACATCACAAAGCTTCAGCTCCGAGCAATACTTCTCAGTAAGATCCTTCAGGCACTGAATTGCTGGAAAAATGTTCATTGTGGGATGTAAAAGGGAATCATCCTCACATTTTCATAGGTGACCTTTTGAGCAATAACAATTTCACCAAATAGAGCATAAGTGTGTGCATCTCGAAGTTCAAATGTGTTGTCAAGAACATTATAGAAGCAACACCTTACTGCAAAATGTTCCACGATAAATCTTCTAAAACCAGGTACCTTGGGCAGCATAGTCAAATTTAATATCTGTTACAACACCAGGAACCCTCTTTTCCTACGAGTTACCTTTCGCTCTGATGCCAGTTGTTAGAAAAAACAGGACCATGGAGAAATAAAATAAAACAAATGCGGAAACAAGACACAGAAGATACACAATATAATAGAGACACAGATTTACGTGGTTCACCCAGTGTGGTCTACGTCCACCAGAGAAATTGTTATGTCCTTCCTTTATTATTATCCAGCATATGAAGGGATACAACCTACAGCAAAACCCATTGTAACTTCTTCTTCTTCCTCTCACAGTCTCCTCTCTCGGAATACAATACTCACCATCATGCATAGCCGCAATACGTTTCCCTCATAACAGAGGGTTGCCTTCTAGGGAAAAATACCCTAACATAATTTCTACCGTTAGATCTACGACCTTATAATGAATGGTCTAGATTTACAATGAAATTAAAATATACTGTTACAAGGCAATTTTTCCTTTGGGAGATTCACCCCCGAACCCCCTAGTTGGGGGGATAGGCCCCCCGGACCCCACAAAGGGGGTACCCCCCCTCTGCACTCCCCTGCGTGGAAGAGTGTACATACTTCTGGGGTGTAAAGTCTTCATGGGTTATAAACATGGCTGAAAGAAAGTACCTCTAAATCAGGAAGATAATCAGGCTCCATAACCAACAATCTCCCACTTGGAGACTAATCTCAACACTTTCCTCTTTGTCCCTTGGATAATTGAACCAACCATGCCTTTGTGTGTTTCTTTCTATATAAGGAACATGCTTCAACAAATTTAGGTAAGACATAACTAAGGTTACATCCAAGGTCAATTAAAATAGATATGGATTGTTGGGAAATTAAACCTTATAGATCCACTACAGAAGCTTGGTGGTCTACTTTCCAATTTTCCACAGCTGCATATATTCTTGGCACACTTATGGCCACATCATTAACCATACTAGCCTCTTGAACATGATAAACTCTTTTGTTGTCATGTTGTTGTGAAGAAAATCTCTCAACAGATGTGCCTCTCTACGACCCCAACACTACATAGGTATTTTCTTTGGCTCCTCTACTCTTTCTCTTGCCTATTTTGTTGGCCTATTTCCACTCTAAGATGGAAATTTTTGTTGATATACACTTTTATCCAGTTGACCAAATTAAGCACCTTTTCTCAAAATCTTATTTGGGGATGGTTTGAATCCCTTCTTCTGAAATCCACTCTTATATTTTCTCTTCTACTCCCTGGAAGGATCTTGCTTATGCTTAGACTGATCATAGCAACAATTGGCATTCCTAATGGTCTCCTACAAGGTTTTAGGCTCATCAAATTCAATTTTTTCATGATAATACCATGGAAACAGTAATACCCCAAGATCGAGCCCCAGTTGAAATTGTAAATGTGTTTTATAGGCTGGTGATCCAAGTGATTATAAGCTAGGAGGAGTACGTGATGAGTAGGATGGTGAGCCTATTTTTGTATATGTAAACACTCATATCATTAATATAATACATATTTTCATGTAGAACAACCACGATAAAATAGTATGGGGGACTAAACTCCACTAGGAAGGGAAAGGGAGGGGCTAAGAGCCTAGAAAGGGGGTTAAGCTAGAGGGCTTATTGCCAATGGAATATTATAATATTATTCCCAATGACTATGGTGAGGATAATTATTTTATCCTAAGTTATTATGGGAAAGAGAATGAATCCCAAGTGGAGATAAATGAGCTCCTTGAGATCCATGTGTCATAAAGGGAGAATGCATATAAAGGTGAGGGAATGTTGGTATAGGGGAAGACCCAGGGTTCAACACTTCAACAACACACCAAAAAAACCCTAACTATCGGCCCTTTTAGCAACACCTGCAAAGAAGATGAATTCTCACCCAAGGTAGAGGCAGGGGTGGTTGCAGGACTCCAATGTCTGCAACCTTAGTTGGGACACAGATCTGTGATTGTAACACCTTAACAAAGAACTTAGCATTTATAGTTCATTAGTATTCATCATTTGTTTACAGTGTAAATAAACCCTAATAACATAGCATCGTAGAATTCATCCAGATCTAATATATTCAAGAACTAATCATATCAACACAGATCAGATCTAGCATCTTATTCACTTCATTAGGAACTAAGCTATCATATTCATCTAAGCATTCATCATTACACTAAGAATGAATCATATAAATAATATAACAACCATAATGCACAAGAAACCACAACACAAGATAGACGTGGCTCACCCCAAGCCTAGGGCTATGTCCACCAACTCTTCTCTTCTTTATTATCTTCGGTCAAGCTTCTTACAGGCACATAGCATCAAAATCCTACTCCGCAGAAGACAAGAGATCTGTGTGCACCTTGCCAAATCCTCCTTCCCCGAGTTTGTTACATATTATTTTCATCATCCCTATGACCGGTAATGATGTAAACCTATATGTTGCCTTCATAGGGGTCAGTGGCCTAAGTTCCTGAAGAGAGAAGAGAGAAGAACTTTTCCTGAGAAAAGAAGTTGCATTTTCCCTTGTAAAAACCCTGTAAAGAAGGAAGTTCACAAGTTGCTATATAGGCAGGGTGCGAGAATGCCTGATTCTC
>ML821110.1:81719-102956 GCA_009831015.1 Picea engelmannii | reverse complement strand
TCCAAAAACCCTTGTATGGGCTCTTTCGGCACCTCAATCAGTCGAAAAACGAAGAAGTTAGGCCTCCTGGAAGTCTCCCTCTTCAAGCTTGATGTCTCTGCATCTACAAAACGCACCCTTCATGATTGAACCTGGCTCACACTCATTTTAAAGCGTGAAAACCCAGCACCGGGCGCAACCGTGCCAACGGTGCAAACCGTAGGACGGTTAAGGGCGCGCCAGCCCCTAACCGCCTAGGCACCTGGGCGTATGGGTCATGTGACCTCGCGCTTTGATAAAAAGTGGTTAACAAAGGTTACAACCGTTTGACCGTTTAAATTTCCCGTGCTCCACACATGGTCACATGTAAACCCATGTGACCGAGTTCCGCGCCCATTTGAAATGGGGCCACACACCATACAACCGCGCAATAGGTATAATGGTCGCACGCACATACCAATCGATCATATGCTATGTAAATAGGACCACGGGTCGGGGCTAAGCCCCGGCCCGACCCCCCTTTTCATTTAAACAACAATCAAACTTAAATATATATGCGTTGACATACATAACAAGGCACAAAGCGTAACCCAATGGTCGATCGATGTTTTTTAAGACTATGCAGTGTGGGAGGTCCAGGGGTCGAACCCCACAGACTCCCATAACATTTTACATACAACCAAAAACCAAACAATGAGTGACACGTGGCACCCACGGATTGGGCCACGTGTTCTCATACCATTTGTCAATAAATGGACACGTGTCACTTCTGGATTCGATAGCTTCCAACCAATGAATGCTTGCCACGTCACCCCTGTACGGTCGTACGGCCTGTACGGTCCTGCCACGTCAGACCGTACGGACTGTACGGACTTGTACAGTCAACATCAAAAAATTTGCATGTTTGACTTGACGAACAGATCGCGATATCTTCTCCATACGGAGTCTATTTGACAAAGTAAATATACCGCTGGAATCATGAAGATGAGACGGACGCAATGGCACTGATTTCATTGCATTCCAAGCACTTTGAAATTTGAGCAAAATTTGATCCCCTAATCACCTGTTGTTGAGCAGTGCGTTTTTCCTGGGATCGTTTCATTATTTCAACTGTTAACAAGAGCTTCATCTGGCTCTGTACTGTTTTTGCTTGCTGCTTTGCTTCCTGGAGCTATGACTCTAGTGTCTTTAGTTCAGGGTCCTCAATAATTCACTCATAAGTCTGTGTGCTATGATCACTTAGCTATTTACATTCCAAAGCTAATGCTTTGATTCTCTCAACTGCGCTCGGGGCAGTGGCTTCTCTTTGGTCTCGCACGTTCTGTGGAGTGCTTGGCACTGTTTGTAGCTCTAGGTCTACTATTCTTTGTTGAAGTTGTTGGATGGCTTCAACAAGACGCACTACTTGATGCTCCACTAGTTCTTTCGCTTTTTGCTCTAACCCTGTCACAGAGCGAAGTGCTCTGTTGACTGCTTCTTTTACTCCAATCTGCTCTGTGAGTAGTTTTTCTTTCTCTTGTTGGATATGTGCTTTCTCCTCTTCGAACTTTGTTTAGAGGTCATCCTTCTTCTGTTGTGAAACTAGGCATTTCTCTACTAATTCCTCCTATGCTTTCTTCAGGGCCACTCTAGCCAGTTCTTTTTCTTCTTATGCACGATGAAGGTGAGCTTTGGTCACGTCAGCTATTCTATGGAGTTGGGTAGGCTAATCTCCCAAATTTGGTTCTTCTGATGGAAGGGGCGTAGTGGAAACTGCATGACTGGAGTGAAGGGCCTGTTGTACCCCTCTGAGTTCTTTCTCAATTCTATCATACATGGTTGCTTGTTTGGCTTCAGTGTTTTGCAAGAAGTCCTGCAAGGCATCGGATACAGCTGCGATGATGAAGTCGAAGTCATCGAGAAAGAGTACAATCTGCAGCTTAGTATTAGTATCTTTGGAATTCTTCCGAGAAGTAGGTTTCTTGGGGGAAACCTTCCTTTTATTGGAGGGATCAACCTCATCAACAAGATCCCTAGGCGGTGTTAATTCACCTTACTTTTGTTGATCTTCTTTTCCATTGGTCTCTTCTTTATCTAGTTCGTCATCACCTCCTCGTCCAGGTGATTCTAAAGCGATTTCTTCTGATGCACTGCTCAATGGTTGGACCTCTTCAGTCTTTTTCCTTCTGCTAGTTCTAGGTGTGTCATGCTCTTTGTAAGTGGCCTTCGAGCTGCCAATTAGTTCGAGGTCGGACAACTCTACGGGGTCAGCAGGGATAAGGAGCTTTGTAGGTCAGTCCTTAGTTATTTCTTCTAGGTCTTCCTCTATGAGATTATATTATGATTGAAGTTATTCTTTACTCTCGTCTGCACGCGCAATGATATAAATAAAGTGTCGATCTACGCGAAACTTCATAAGGGGCCTGAACCAATCCAGGGTGTTCGAAATCATATGGGGGACAACCCCAATATCCCTCTTTAACTGGAGATAGTAGGTATGAAATACTGCGCTCCACTGCCATTGTTTCCCCATATCGCTCGAATACCAGAGCGTGGTGAACTTCGCAGTGAGCAGCTCAAATGGCTCAATGTCAGGGAAGGTCCCACCTTCCAGCATCTCCCAAGAAGTAAACGCGATGAGGATCAGCAGCCAGCTAAAATGGAACTCATAGCCCTGATACTAAACTTCGCGGAAATCCAATTCTAACCGATTGACTAAGTACTTTTCCCAGTTCATCTGTAGTCCTTCCATGCATTTTCCAGCGAGGTCAACAACGAACCCGTTGACCTGCGTGGGTCTGTTCGTTCTCACTAGCTTTCCCGTGATCAGCTGGTAGGCCAGGTGTACTGCGCCATTCTAGATGGAAGCTACCTTGTAGCCTCACGTCCCCTTTTCTACATCGCCATAGGTATCTTTAATCCTTTGTGCCAAGGCATGGTCTGTAGCCTTCCCTGGGTATAATTCTTGCAGGTCAAGTCCCTGCATGCTCAATCCGTTGATCCTATGGATCAACGCCGGATCAACGGTGATGTGTCTATCTAGCCACAGATAGCCACCATGGAAGAACGACAGCAGGAGCTTAATGCATGCGTTAACCTCCTGGTGCCTTCTAAAATGCGGTATCTTCATTATGTTCAGGACAGTGGACTACGCGAGGTTCGTAGTCCATGGTTGGGGGATTAGCCTTGACTTATTCCCCTTCATCCCAGTCAAATACCTATGAGGAGTGATCATGTTGTAGTTCTTGTGATCCCCTAGGTTGAAGTCACTAAATTTTAATGCCATGATCTTATCCAATTGCGGTCGAACTGCACATATCCCCTTTGGGAGGTACGCAGTAACCAGAGTGTAATAGAAGTCCCTTGGGACAATGTCAGGACTCACCGTGTCGGCTAGAGGTGGGATGTAGTTGGGCAGGATAGTCAGGATCAACTTCACATCTGCCAAGTCATCTCAATGCCAGGTTATTTACTCAACTGCAGCTCGGGATGGTCCAGATCTATGAGCAGTCGACGGGGAGGCTTGGACTCCTCGCGTCGATGAAGCTTGAATTCCTACGGACATTACTTTTTTGGCCATCAGATTGATTAGAACTTATTCAACCAACTTCTCTATGGCACTGAGTTCATACGACACGCATGTTCTCGATCGGATAACTAAGGTCAATGAATGAATGTTCAATGTAATAGAACTGGTGTCGAAAGCTTATTAAACACAGTGCAGTAGCAATGAGTTCTTTTTTTTGGCTTGGATACAATTCGTGAAAGTGTTCTCGGTGCAACAGTCAATGGACTAAGTAGATAGTGAGGTAACGGATCTCTCCAATGGACAAGAAGCCTTCATCAATGCATTTCTATCCATTACGGTGCAGTCCCAATGGTCTGATGGCGATATTTCTAGTCATAACTGTTGTTCTAACCGTTCGGGAGCATCAGTCTAATGGTCATAATGACTCCAACGGTTATATCACTCCGTCGTGGTGAAGTGCCAATTTGAGTTGCTCTGATATTCCTGCGAAGTTTGAATTCTAGGGACCTTCCTTCTATGAAGTCTTCTCTGGACCTTCCTGCAATTTCTCCAACTTTTCCTTCTTCTTGCTGAGCTTTCTAGCCTTCTTCCCTGTGATCTGTGTTACTGGGTTCCTCTTCCCATTCTTATTCTTATCTCCTCTTAGCATAGTAACTTCGCACTGTTGATGGTCTTTCGTAGGGTTCAAGGTCAATACTTCTTCTTTGTCTAGGGTAGGTGCTCTGCTTTCTTGTGTGGATGGGTTCTTCAAGTATTTATGTGTTCTTTCAGATTCGTCATCCAGATCCCTCATCTTTAGCAGCTTGGACTGGTTCTCTTGTTCTGCTATCAAGTGTGAAATTATCCTAGTCATGAAATTTTTTAATTCTTTCTTTTTTTGTTCTAGGGCTTCTTCTTCTTTTCTTTGGATCTGATCTTTTTCAATCCAGGGTTTTCCTAGCAATAAAGAAAATGGGCCTTGTTCTCAACAAATTTAATAAACTCAAATTCTTCCTCTGTCGAAGTTCTATGAGAACTCATATATATCTGGGTAAGTCTCCCACATAGGGTTATTAGCTTTCCTCTAAATAATCCTATTCCTCCTAATGAAGGAATCATAGCAGGATTTCCTAAAATTTCCCACTTTCTTTCTGTCATAGTATTCACCTGTGTTTCCTCATCTAGAAAAAAGTCTATGTCGAAGTCTCCTATTCGTGTTTCAATGCACTCTTTCTCTTTGAAGATCTCTGATAAGTTGATATCTTTGTGGTCATTCAGGGTTTCTTTCATTTGTAGTAATACAGTCTCTGATTCTTTCTGGGGTTCTTCCATAGTCTTAATTTTTTGGCCTTTCTCATGGTTTTCTTGTCTCATATTCATTATTTCAACCTTAGTAATCATTCTAGGGAAATCCAGAACGTCATGGTCCATAGCTTTACAACAAAGAAAACTAGGTCTTCTATCAGGGAAATCCTTAGCAATATGGCCCAGCCTTTTGCTGCTGTAACAAAGGGTTAATCCTCTCTTCCTATTAAATGATCCCTAACCTTTCTTGTACTGCGCACTAGGATCATAGTAACTAACCTATATAAAATTATTCCTAGGATCCTGCATCAATTTGTTAGTCGAAACATTCTTTCTATGCATAGGAATAAAATATCTTTCATTATTTCCATCAGATCTATTCATATCAAATCTTCTTTCTTCTAACAGTGCCCTAGTTTTCAGACTAGGAAAAAAATTATCAAACATACCTAGATCCATACTTTCAAAACAAAAATTTCCACTTATCTTACCTTTATCAAAGAACAAATCTTTCAGATCTTACCTCTTTAATCAAAAAATTTCATTGATCTTACCTCTTTTCTTCAGATCTGCCTCCTTTCTTAGCACAGAGCCTCGCAGTCAAGTAGAATATTGTGCACTAAAGCAACAAATCTATGCACAAAGCTTTATTTCTTTTCCTCAGTTCCCAGCAATCACAATTTCAGGTCTCGACAATGGAACCATTTGTTGGTACAGGGGCAGACCCAGGGTTCAACGCTTTAACAACACACCAAAAAAAACCTAACTACCAGCCCTTTCGGCAACACCTACGAAGCAGATGAAGTCTCACCTGAGGTAGAGGCAGGGGTGGTTGCAGGAATCCAATGTCTGCAACCTTAGCTGGGACACAGATCTGTGATTGTAACACCTTAACAGAGCACTTAGAAATTGTAGTTCATTAGTATTCAGCCTTTGTTTACAGTGCAGATAAACCCTAATAACAAAGCATCACAGTATTTATCCAGATCTAATATATTCAAGCACTAAGCATATCAACACAAATGAGATCTAGCATCTTATTCACTTCATTAGGCACTAAGCTATCATATTCATCTAAGCATTCATCATTACACTAAGAATGAATCATATAAACAATATAACAACCATAATGCACAAAGAAACCACAACACAAGATAAACATGGTTCACCCCCAGCCTGGGGATACGTCCACCAACACTTCTCTTCTTTATTATCTTTGGTTGAGCTTCTTACAGGCACATAGCATCAAAATCCTACTCCACAGAAGATAGGATATCTGTGCGCTCTCCTCGCCAGATCCTCCTTCCCCGAGTTAGGGTACAGCTCAAATCCTTTACACAGTCACTTTCACTTAGCTTTGCAAACCTTACACAGTATGCACAAATCATTTACAACTATCACTTGCACTTAGCACAACTTACAACTTGGCTCTTCTAGGCCCCGATCTCTTTCTTACATCGCCTAGACATCTATTTATACATTACAAAAGGTCCAAAACATGGGTAAACCCATGGGACGACATCCCCATACCCGTTACATAAGCCCAAAACCCAAAAGTTCCCTAAAAAGAAACCTATATCCTGCGATCTCCATTTCGACTTGCGCTCGACCTTCGACAACCTGTCTAAGTCCCAAAATAAGTCAAACTTGATCAAGGATCCTCAAAAATTGGTCAAGGGCCAACATGGAAATTAGTCCATTTCCCACTCTCTCATCCATTCATGCACTCAGCCATGCTCTTCCTGAGTCGACCTCTATATCATTCACGCACCCCTGGAGCCTCCACACACTCTTGAGATACCCCGTACATTTCTTGTTATCAGCGGTAAACTGTATCCCTCCTAGGATGCACAATGAATATGTACCTACCTGAGCCAGCACTTTACCTTTATATTATGAGCAATATATGTCCCATTCCTTGAATGTTGTTTTTTCCGTCACCCATGCCTTAGTTGAATGATATTGTTTTCTTCACCTGAGAATGTAACTGGTTGACTTAAACATTGAATAGAAGAGGCGGGTTGTCGGGTTTCTATAGTGGGAAAACCCCTCTACGGACTACACAAGGGTTCTAAAATGTAGGCAGAGCTAACCATCTAAAGACTCCTACTTTTTATCAACTATCTCGACGTTATACCACAATCATACGTAAAAGACAAAGTATGGGGATCTGGTAGGCATACCTTAAACTCTGTGTCTGGTGTCGATCCCTTTGTGCTCAGTTGTTTCCTGACTACAAGTCTCCTCCCAAGGCTGACCTGCATTCACAAAAAGACAAACAAGAAACTACAAGCATGCATTCCATGTGTGGATTAGTGGGTTATACATCATAACCAAGAGATGTAAACAAATCATACAGATTTAAGATGTCATTCAGCGGGACGGAAAAAGTACTTCTTTATATTAATCTCACAAAAGTCGTTTACAACATGAGACTTGCACTGCTCCTCGAACTTGGTCCTAGGATCCTCTTCACCATGCACCAACTGATTCCATGTGTTCTTCTCCTCTTCATTTATCTCTAGGGAAATGGCAAGGATTTGCAAAGGAGGAAGATGGCATTTTGGCTCAAACTCACAATGTGGTTGCAGAATATTAGGGCAACGGGGGAATATTGAAATGGGCAGAGTTTCTATTCTCTCATGCTTCTTCTTGGAATGGGGCCCCAACACCTTATTTTATAGGCCAAAAGAGATAGTAACGGTTGGGGTGACCGACTATGGGTGGTCAAACGGTTAAGTAACGGCCCAAAAAATTGTATCCATATTCAATTTTCATTTTTCGCAATTTTTTATGAGTGTACGCGAGTTGTAGTGGTGCAGCAAGCGTCTGTACACGGGAAGTAGTGGTGTAGGGTGTGTACACCTTCAAAACAATGGTTTTTAGAAGAGTTGTTTAGTGATGGCTTGGAAAAGATAGCAAGTAAGATGGCCTAATGCTAGGTATGCATGTCTGGTGCAGTTTAGGGTTATAAAAAAGGCCCATGAGAAACTCTCTCTAGGTGAGATAATTGTTGGGAAAGTGATTTCCAGAGGGATCCCAACTGCAACTATAGTGATCTAAGAATTATTTTCCAACCTATTGTTGAATCCCTGGAAGGGAAGTGGGGAATCCAAAGGACTATTGAGTAGAGAAGGGGAACACTTCCTGGGGTGGGACAGACATGTGGGGAATGAGAGGTTGT
Source organism: Picea engelmannii (assembly GCA_009831015.1). Taxonomy (NCBI): domain Eukaryota; kingdom Viridiplantae; phylum Streptophyta; class Pinopsida; order Pinales; family Pinaceae; genus Picea; species Picea engelmannii. The sequence goes on along the minus strand of ML821110.1, from coordinate 95,001 downwards.
AGGTTGTTAGTTTGAGTTGGCTCTTGGAACGATATCCTTCCTGTTTTCTTATTTGTCTCAGCCTAGCCTAGGAATCCATTTAGCCAAGTGGATTTTAGTCCCAGCTCGAGGGTGACTCACTGCTGAGAGTTATGAGCATTGTGGTCTAAGGATGAGAGGATCATGGAAGGTATGCACACAATTGGTGGTATTCTATAAAAGATAAGTATCAATTGTGTGTTCATTGCATGTTGTGTATTTATACATGTCTTTATATCTATGGGTTTTTCCTGTGTATGCTACATGTATATGTTTATTTTTATTTCCGCATGAATATGTATATTGGTAGAATGCATTTGTTTTTTTTAAGTTATAGATATATATATATGGTATTGTTTTTTTTATGGAGTTGGCATGGCCATCCTAGAAATCCAATTATGTTACAATGTATTAAGTTCCGCAAGAGTTTAAGTGTGGCATAGCCCAATAGGTATAAGGATGGGTGTGTTACAATTTGGTATCAGAGCTCTGGTTTTTCAACATTGAGCCTGGATGGACCATGTAAGTGGAAAGTGAAGTAAAATTTTCATAGATAATTGTTGTTGAAATGGACAAAAATTGAGTTTCAAAGAGTCCATGAGTTCCAAGAGGGTGCTAAGAGAACACCTTAAACTATGTTTGAAATCTCAGGAAGTGTAGCAATGCGGGAAACCATAGTGGTTGTAGGATATGTTTGGGAAGGGAATGAATCCTTCATTGTCGTCAGATCTGGGAAAGGAGTGCGGTGGTTAACCCCTCCAGTCATTCGGACTTCATTGCTTCGGAAATTTTTAAGACTTTGACAAAAGGAGGAAAAATCCCCGAAACTCTGAAGTCTCGGAGTGAATCTACACCCTATATCATTTGGAAGAAGGTGGATCGTTGGATCCCCCAAGTGATTCAATAGTTTGACACTCCAGGGAATATTGTTTATGGTTGCGCGGAGGGAAGAGTTCATCGAAGTCTTGAAGTCCAAAACCAATCCAGATTGTTCATATTTGGGGACATGTGTCTGAATATTAGAAAGCATTTAGAATTTCATCATTCGAACATTCGAGGGTGGGATGGTGTTCAGCAGCAAAATCCTCTGAAGCCCGAAGTTTCGAAGTCCCGAAGCACCGGAGTCCCGAAGCTTTGGGGAAAACTTGTTCGAAAGTTCATTGTTCGAGAGTTATAAAGTGTGTTGGTGTGATATCTTATGAATCTTGAAATTTTGAAGTCCTGGAGCACTGCAATGACGTGGACCTGATCAAGAGTTCAGGATTTTGGCCATCGGTAGTTTTAAATTTTGCAGATGAGAAGTTTCCTGAAGTCCCGGAGCCCCGAAGTTCCGAAGCTCCAGAGAGCATTGTTTGCGAGTTTGAAAGTTCAGTGTTTCGTTGTTTTGATGTGCTCTAGTGTGGGATTCTCTAAAGTCTCGAAGTCCCAAAGTCTTAGAGCATTGGAGTGATGCGACATGATGATGTCACCTAGAGTGACGTGGACCTGTTCAGAAATTCGACGTTCGGGAGATTTTTTGTGTGGTACTTAGAAGTTCTCCAAAGTTCTGGAGCGTTGGAGTGATGTGTCATGCTAATGTCACCTAGGGTGATGTGGACCCACTCTAAGCATGCCACATGTCATATTTTATCAGGCCTTTCATAGACCTTTTGGGCCAATTAGAACTTGACACGTGTCACCCATAGATTGGGCCACGTGTCATATCTATATTTTCGACACATAGCACCCCTCTGGTGTGTGATTGATGATGAGACTCCAGAAGTTCAAATATTTAGCATTCAGGGGAAATGTTGGGTTGTGTTGTGAAATCCTATGAATCCAGGAGTTTCAAAGCTCCTATCGACCGTTGATCTTAGCCAGGAGTGTGGACCGTTGATTCTTGAAACCTTCAAGGGTTTGCTAGTTTGGCATTCGAAGGAATTGAAGTGTTGTGTTTTAAGATCCTTCAAAGCCCAGAGTACCGAAGCCCCAGAGTGTCGGAGTGGCATGGCATGATGACATCACCTAAGGTGACGTGGACCTACTTATTCATGGCATGTGTCAACTTGATTCAATCCTTTTACATACCTTATGTTCCAATTGGAACTATAAACACGTCACTCGTCGATTGGGCCACGTATCATCTCGATATTTTGACACCAAAAACCCCTAGTGTGTAGTGCTAAGAAGACCTTGACAGTTCGAAAATTCGGCGTTCAGGAGTTTTCAGGTGAAAATTTGTAAATATATTTGAAGGGAGAAGCTCTGGAGAGCCTCTCTAGGAGTTCACCAGTTCGGCATTTGTGAGAAATAAGGTGTGATATAGAAAGAACTCACGAAGCAGCAAAGACCTAAAGCTCTAAAGATGTACCATGAAAGAGTTCACCAGTTCGACGTTTAGGAGAAATAAGGTGTGATGTCGTAGGAACCTTTGAAGCTGGAAGTCCCTAAGTTTCGGATAAGAACCTTTCAGTTAAGCGCTTGGTCATACGCCATGGTCACATGAGATTTGGGAGTCGAAGAAAAAGGGCTAGTGCCCGAAAATTGTTTTAAAGACAAAAAGGGGCTTGGAGAAGGAGTCTGTGGGATACTGATTTGTACATACCTACACCTAAAGAAGTAAAGAAGGCCTGTAAACCTGAAGAGAGGATCCAGCACGGATCCAAGAGCCAATTCATCTCTAAGAAAGAAGAAGAAGTGTACATGGATTACCTCCCAAGAACAACAATTGTTCAAATATCCATAACTTTATGCTCAAGACTCATAATTGAGAAAGGAAGCAGTCATTGGAAATATATTGGATAGTATAATATAAATTTTCACCCAGAAAATTGAGTTGAACAGTCAATTTCTCAGAAAATCAGAAGAAAGAAGTCTGATATATTATTGAACCATAATGGTTCATATTTTCATGAAATTGTTGAGTCAGTTACCCTGACAAAGTTATGTTGGTTGCACATTTTTCATAGTTAACAGCAACTAGATCATATCAGGATCAACACAGAGTGCAAAGGAATGGAACATACACAAGGGTATTACAGCGAAAAAGATGATATCAGAGGGATGGATGTCTATATGGGTATTGAAGGAACAAACTCAAATGGACATGGAGAAGGAAAGGAAGAAAACATGAATATGGTAGAGACCATTAAAAAATTTCAAAAAGATGTCCAAAGTCATAAAGATGATAATGAAAGGCTTATGAAACCCAAGGAGCAACAAGAGGACTTAAACATGAAGTTAATGCAGAGCTTGGACAGAATTGAAAATAAATTGGATAAGGACAATGGCACAAGAAAATCAGGAAGTCACGGATCATAGAACAAAGATCATAAACAAGATCATCCTGATGAGAAATATATAACAAAGATCATAATTCAAAATTTCCTTGGTGTTTTACTTTTCTTAGGAACCTATACCTTGGTTAATTCATCCCAATTCATTTTTCCTCACTTGATTCGACTTTCTAGAGAAGGTAGGAGACACCTTCCTTGATTTTAGGGATTTTTCCTTAAGTTTAGGGAGTTAACTTTGAGTTCTTTAGTTATAAATCCACTTAATAACTCCTTTCCAACCTCCATTCATAGTTTAAACTCCTAAAGGAAGGAGAACACACTTCCTCCTTAAATCAAGGAAATTGTCCCTTGATTTTAGGGATTTACCCCCTTTCTTTAGTAAACTTGCATGTTTTGCATGTCAGTTATGGATAACTCACAATTTTCAGCCTATCATACTCATGCTAGGTTTGGGTTAACTATTTTATAGGTTTATGCATGTGCTTTAGCTATTTTTACACTTCTTTTAGTGGCAGTTGTTATTATTAGCAACAAGATCAATTCCTCTCTACATATTCAATTGATATCATTGTAATTTTTAACATATTGAGAATATGTTGTGAATACATTCATTATTTTGGAGTAAATTATTCTCTATCTCTCTCTTCTTTGTTTATTTTCAAATTTATTGGATTAGTATTATTTTTCTCATCGAATTTTAGATCTCTCGGGTCTCATAATTTTACATGGTATCAGAGCCTCAGGGAATCTGAGGTAGAGGTATACTAGTTTTATTTGCAGGTGAAAGATCATCAAAGGAGGCAGAAAAAATAAATGGATCAACACCTTCAGCCCAAGAATGTTTTCCTAACTCCATTCAACTACTTTGAATGGAAATTCGAGATCACCCTTTCTCTCTGAAGAAAAGGTATCTACCGGATAACAATGGGTACAGAAGTTGAGCCAAGGAATGTTGCAGAGAAGGAAAAGTATTTCAATCGAATGGATGAAGCCTTTGGGATGATATGTCTCTCCATGTCAAGAGATTTTATTTTTCATGTCGACACTGCATCATCCCCCAACGAGGTCTAGACCAAGTTGGAATAGTTGTTCTGTAAATAGGATGAACTTCGAGCCTACAGTTTAGAGAACGAGCTCATAGGTTTGAATCCATCAAATTTTGATTCTTTGCAAGAGTATTTTACAAAATTTAAATATATTTTAGTTTAGCTTAAATATTTAAAAGTAGTGATAAATATGAGCATCTCATCCTTTCCATTCTCTCAAAACTAGGTCTTGATTATTCAGTTTTTGTTTCCTCGTTTCATGCTTCAAAATTAACAACTCTGAAGTGGAAAATGCCCTCTTTAGATGATTTTATTGAAGCACTAACTCAAGAGCAGGAAAAATTAGTTTCCATGGGCTCCATAAAGGGTTCTATAGATCATGATCTTGCAGCAAACGAAGCAAGCAAACCGAATTTCAAATATCGGAAAAAGGGGAAAGGAAAAAACCCTGAGGCTAGAAAGGAAAAGTTCTCGAACTGGAGGATGAATATTATTCAAATCGTAAAGGGAAGAATAAAGAGGAAATATATAAATTCATATATTTTCAAAATGGTTATCATCATGAAGATTCTTGTATGAGGAAAACTATAGATGATATGGCGAAGATGCTACAACAAAACAATCTCATGGTCTCGGCAAATGCAAGGAAGAAGGATGAAAATCTCACGATGGTCACACTTTGATGGCTGCCACATTCTCCCCATCCACTTGGATCCTTGATTCAGGTGCTTTGAATCATATGGCTGCAAATAAATAATCATTATCATCCATCAAAGAGTGCACAGGACCTTATCTTCTCATGGGAGACGACACATCGGTTGAGGTATGTGGTCAAGGCATAGTTTCTTTGGAAGGGGGATATTTTGATAATGTGTTGCATGTCCCCTCACTGTCCATGAAATTTCTTTCCATATATCAGATCACACATTCAGGTTCCGGAAAAAAGGTCGAATTCTATCCGGATTCAGTGGATATTTTGGACTTAAAAACAGGGTTTGGGGTAGCTCATAGTGTTGCATATCATCACTCTCGGTTGTATTCCTTATCTCATTTCATTCCCAAATATGTATGTACAGAATTTTTGAATCATACTAATGAATAGATCAAGTTATGGCATGAGATATTTTGGAATCATAATTACATGTATTTTCAAAGTGTGAAGTTTGAAGAGGGTCCACTACATGCAGTTTCAGATCAGCCTACCGGGAATTTTTTGGATGAAACAGTTGAAGAGGGTTTTGATGCTCATTAGAGAACTTAAGATAATGATGATGAGAAGGTATTTGGATCATATTCATAGTTTTATGATAAGTTCATGGATTCTCTATATCCCTTACCAGTCTGGGCCAAAAATACTTTGCATGATGTCGGTGAACTAGTCGACAATCTGACGGATCCGAGGAGGACTAGATCACATTTTTTTGAGGCCCCCACTGCCTTGGCTTCCACAGAGAAGTTTCTTCCCATAAATTTCTATATGTCACTTGCATCATATCCATATTAATATACAGAGGCCATAGGAAACCCCTTCTAGGAAACTGTTATGGATGAGGAGTACAGTGCTCTCATGGAGAACCAAACCTGGGATTTGGTTCCACTTCCTAAAGGAAGAAATCTTATTCGATGCAGATGTATATTTCGGAAAAGATGGCTGAAAATGGTGAGATCATTAAGTATAAATCTCAGCTTGTTTTTAAAGGTTACTCTCAGGTACATGACATTCATTATACCGATACTTTTGCACCAGTTGCAAAAATGGACTCCATCAGGCTAGTTTTGGCCATTGTGGCTTCTCGACACTAGGAAGTTCATCACATGATGTGAAGAGTGATTTTATTCATGTAGATATGAAGGAGGAGATATATATGGAGCAGCCACATGGGTATGTTCATGATCAAGTGATTTCACTGCAGTACTGCCCCACTAAGCAGCAGGTTGCGGACATCTTCACCAAATCCTTCACTGAGAAGAAATTCTATGACTTGCGGGATATTTTGGTTGTGGTAGAGACATTTGGGTAGACTCTCATAGTTTACTTATAATTTTTTATGTCCTCTTTTCAAGGGAGTGGCTTCCCATGAGGTTTTCCCTCTTTCCTCATTTTATGGGTTCATTATTGTATTGAGTACCTAAAATGGGCTCATAGTCAGGACTCACATTTTCTTATTATGTCACTACATTTAGGCTTAAGGGGGGGTGTTAGATCATAATCCTAACTTCCCTAGTTGTATTACTTGTCTTAGGCACCTAGACCTTGGTTGATGCATCCCAATGCATTTTTCCTCACTTGATTCCACTTTCTAGAGAGGGTAGGAGACACCTTCCTTGATTTTAGGGAGTTTTCCTTAAGTTTAGGGAGTTAACTTTGATTTATTTAGTTATAAATCCACTTAATAACTCATTTCCAACCTCCATGCATAGTTTAAACACCTAAAGGAAGGAGAGTGCACTTCCTCCTTAAATCAAGGAAAGTGTCCCTTGATTTTAGGGATTTACCCCCTTTCTTTAGTAAACTTGCATGTTTTGCATGTCAGTTATGGATAACGCGCACTTTTCAGCCTATCATATTCATTTTAGGTGTGGGTTAACTATTTTATAGGTTTAGTCATGTGCTTTAGCTATTTTTACACTGATTTTAGTGGCAGTTTGTATTATTAGAAACAAGAGCAATTTCTCTCTACATATTGGATTGATCTCATTGTAATTTTTAACATATTGAGAATATATTATGAATACATTCATTATTGTGGAGTAAATTCTTCTCTATATATATCTTCTTTTTTTATTTTCAAATTCATTGGATTAGTATTATTTTCCTCATCAAATTCTAGATCTCTCGGGTCTCATAATTTTACAATCTCCATCACTCACCAAGGCATTCCAACGGGAGAGCACATAGTAGCTCAAGTCCATCCCCAGTCAGGAATATTAAGAAGAGTTATAGGGTGGATGAGATACAAGGAGAAATGAACTAGACCAAAACTCCTATGTTTGAAGGTGAGCACGAGAAGGATGAGGTTGCAGAGACATGGCTGCTAGGAATGAGAAAATATTTTCAATTGCATAATTATTCTTCACATGCAGAAGGAAGAATTTCTATATATCATCTCAAGGGAAATGCATCCATGTGGTGGGAAAAACTTGTGCAGGTACAACACATTAAAGAGAGAAATGTTACTTAGAAGGAATTCAAGATAATTTTCAAAAGAAATACTTGACTAAGATATATTATGACAAAAAAATGGAGTTATTTAAACTCAAAATGGGGAGTATGACCATCGATGAATATGAAAGAAGTTTTTTGGAACTGTTAAAGTATGTCTCCTTCATCAAGGATGATATAGTTAAGATTTATAGGTATTTGAGTGGGTTTCCATCATTCATAAGTGACAAGATATAGTATGATGATCCCAAAACTTTGGAGGAGACCATAAGGTGAGCTAAATGCCTATACGATTAGCACAAAGGAAAGCCAACTTTCCAAAAATATTGGGAAGACAAGAACAAGTTCAAGGTGGAATAGAGGAATAAGGGGAATAAGCCACCATTCTTCAGAAATAGTCCTCAAGGATGGCCAACTTCAAGAGAGTCCATAATGATTGAGACATGTGGGAAAAGGCCAGGGCCACAACCTATTCAATGTTGGGTTTGTAAAGAAGATCATAAGTATAGATATTTTCCTCATAGAAGTGAAAAGTGAGAATTCTTCATGATGTATAGCAAGTTGAAATAGTGGAGGACATGGGCAGGAATGTACCCAGGATCTATGCATCCCTGGACAATAAGCAAGTTGAATTTCAGTCACGCACGATTGAAGTGGAAGGTATGATCAATAACCAAACCATTGCAATTTTAATTGATTCATAAGCTATTCATAGTTATATAGATCTTGATATGGTGGAAATATTTTGTTTTATCAGAAGAAAGCATGGAAAATATGTGTTGATGAAGTTGGCTACCAGATCCAAAAGAAAAGTTAATGAGATAGTTAATTCATGTCCTATGGACATGAATGGACTGAACACTAGGGCAGATTTGAATATATTTCCTTTAGGTTCCTATGACTATCTAATTGGTATTGATTGATTGGAACAACACCATATTTTCTTAGATTGTCATAACAAGGAATTTACTTTCCTAGGTGGGGAAGGAAACCCAAGGACAGTACAGGGAATTCCCAGGTAAATAACTATCATAGAAATATCAGCATTGTGCAGCTGAAGAAATGTTGCAGGAAAGGGTGTCAAATATTTGCATCTCATATGGAAGAGACACCTAAGTATAAGGTGTCAAATATTGAATATTATGTCGTCCTAAAGGAGTTTGAGGATGTATTTAAAGAAATACCAAGATTAACCCCTAAAAGAGATATTTATTTCTCTATAAATTTGGTGTCTAGAGCAGCTCTAGTATCCAAGACCCCTTACAGGATGAGTACACCAAAGTAAAGGAGTTGCAAATGCAGTTGGAAGAGCTTCTGAATAAGGGGTATATACGCCCAAGTGTCTCACCTTTGGGTGCTCCATTATTATTTGCGAAGAATAAGGATGGAACATTGAGAATTTCTATTGACTTCACCCAGTTGAACAAAGTAACTGTAAAGAATAAGTATCATTTTCCAAGGATCAATGACCTCTTTGATCAGTTGAAGAATGCAAAAATATTCTCCAAGATTGATCTCAGGATAGGTTATCATCAGGTAAGAATTAAATATGAAGACATCACCAACACTGCTTTCAGAACAAAGTATGTTCATTATGAATTCACAGTGGTGCCATTTGGATTATCAAATGCACCAGTTGTATTCATGTGTTTAATGAATGGTATTTTTAGAGATTACTTAGATAATTTTTTCATTGTATTTTTGGATGACATTCTTATATATTCCAAGTCAGAAAAAGGAGGATGATCAACACTTGAAGACGGTATTACAAGTATGAAGAGAGAACCAATTGTATGCCAAATTGATCAAGTGCTCATTTTATCAAAGCCAAATTCATTATTTGGGGCATATCATATCAAAGGAAGGGATAGTAGTGGACGGTGAAAATATCAAAGCCATTAGAGGATGGTCAGCACCTAAGAATGTGACAGAAGTCAGATCCTTCATGGGCCTTGCAGACTACTACAGAAGATTTATTGCAGGATTCTCAAAAATTGTACACCTAATCACTTCCTTGCAAAAGAAGGGAGTAAATTTTCAGTGGCCATTGGAGTGTGAAAAGAGTTTCCAACACTTGAAGAAATTATTAACCAGTGCTCCAATTCTAAGGATTGCTTATCCAAATGAATATTTCATGGTATGCACAGATGCATGCAAAGAAGGACTTGGTGGAGTCCTCGGTCAAAATGGGTATGTTGTATGTTATGAATCAAGGAATTTGAAGGAGCATGAAAGGCACTATGCCACACATGATTTGGAGTTGGCAGCCATAGTGCATGCCTTGAAGAAGTGGAGGTACTACCTCATGGGGAAAATTTTCGAGCTAAAGACAAACCAAAATGATCTAAAATATTTATTTGATCGGCCAACTCTAAATGTCAGGCAAAGAAGGTGGTTGGAATTTTTCAGCGAATATGAATTTGATATAAAGCATATCAAAGGGAAAGAGAACAAGGTGTTTGATGCACTCAGAATAAGAGTGCATGAGTTGCATGCTACAGTCATCATCATGTACCAATATGATTTGAAAGACTGAACCTTAGAGGCTGCAAAATCAGATTTGCAATACATGGAATTAATGGAAAAATTACAGCAAGGTATTTTGCAGCAGAAAAATGAGGACTACAAGTTGGGAATTGATAAAATTCTCAGGTATAGAGGCAGAATTTATGTACCCAATTCCCAATAATTGAAAAATATGATATTGAGAGAAATGAATAATGTACCTTATGTTGGACACCTAGGGTATTAGAAAACAATTGCAGTTGTCAAGAGCCAATATTGTTGGATAGGCATGAAGAAATAAGTGGTTGGGTACATTGCCAAATGTTTGGAGTGTCAAAAGGTAAAGGCTTAGCATAGACACCCAGTTGGGTTGTTGCTACCATTACCCATCCCTGAGTGGAAATGGGAAGTGGTAACAATGGACTTCATCACCAAACTACCCAGAACAAGCAAGCAGCATGATTCTATCATGTTAGTGGTGGACAAGCTCACCAAAGCTTCCCATTTCATTCCATTGAAGCTTACTCACAAGGAAACTAATGTTTTTGATATTTATATGAGGGAAATTGTTCGATTGCATAGTATACCCAAGACAATTGTGTTTGACAGAGATCCAAAATTCACATTGAATTTCTGGAAAGGATTATTTAAAGGATTTGGAACAAATTTGAATTTTAGTACAGCTTATCATCCAGAATATGATGGGAAAATAGAGAGGGTGAATCAAGTGATTGAGGATATGTTGAGGATGTATTTGATGGATAAACCATCAAAATGGGAAGACTACCTACACTTGCTAGAGTTTTCTTATAACAATGGGTACCAAGCATCTCTAAAGATGAGCCCATTTGAAGCACTTTATGGCAGAAGGTGCAACACACCTGTAAGTTGGGACAGTGCAACAGATAGAGCAGTGGTTTGGATCGATTTACTTAGAGAAATGGAAGAGAAGATGTCAAACATAAAGCATAATTTAAAGGTTGCTCAAGACAGGAAGAAAAGCTATGTTGATAAGGGCAGAATTCACAGGGAATTTAAAGTGGGTGATCATGTATTCTTGAAAGTGAAGGCCAACAGAAGTTCTTTGAAGTTGGGAAAGTGTTCAAAGTTGGCATCTCGTTATTGTGGGTCGTTTGAAATCCTAGAGAGGATTGGTCCTATAGAATATATGCTTCCATTACCTACATCAATGTCTATTCATAATTTATTCCATGTATCATTGCTCAAAAATTATGTACCTAATGTTAATCATGTTATTGATTGGAATGTTATTTAGGTGTAGCAAGAAGGTTATTTTCAAGTGCATCTGGTGTGCATACTGGACCGAAAGATCAAGCATCTCTGGAATCAAGCCATAGAGCTAGTAAAGGTCCAATGGACCTGGAACGGTCCTGAGGATGCAACTTGGGAGCACGAGGATGCTATGCGGGCAAAATACCCGCATCTTTTTGAATATTTTTGAAATTTTTTATGGTAATATATATATATATTGCACTGAGGATAGTGCATAAATAAGGGGAGGGGAATCTAATACCCCAAGACCGAGCCCCAATTGAAATTGTAAATATTTTTTATAGGCTGGTGAGCCAGGTGATTATAAGCTAGGAGGCTTATGTGATGATTAGGATAGAGAGCCTAGATGCTAAAGGCTAGTGAGCCTATTTTTGTATATGTAAACACTCATATCATTAATATAATACATCAATGTGTGTAGATAAACCATGATAAAAGAGTATGGGGGACTAAACTCTACTGGGAAGGGAAAGGGAGGGGCTAAGATAGAGGGCTTATTTCCAAAGGAATATTATAATATTATTCCCAAAGACTATGGTGAGGATAGTTATTTTATGATAAGTTCTTATGGGAAAGAGAATGAATCCCAAGTGGAGATAAATGAGCTCCTTGAGAACCATGTGTCATCAAGGGAGAATGAAAATAAAGGTGGGGAAAATTAGTCCATTTCCCACTCTCTCAGCCATTCACACACTCAACCATGCTCTTTATGAGACGACCTTTGCATCATACACGCACCCCTGTAGCCTGCACGCACTCTTGAGCTACTCCGTACATTTATTGTTATCAACGGTAAATTGTATCCCTCCTATGATGCACAATGCATTTGTGCCTACCTGAGCCAGCACTGTACCTTTTTATTATGAGCAATATGTGTCCCATGCCTTGAATGTTGTTGCTACCATCACATGTTCCTTAGTTGAATGCTATTTTTTTCTTCACCTGAGCCTGTAATTGGTTGAATTAAGGACTAAACAAAAGAGGTGGGTTGTCGGTCTCGTGAGAAACTCTCTCCAGGTGAGAGAATTGTTGGGAAAGTGATTTCCTGAGGGATCCCAACTGTAGCTATAGTGCTCTGAGAATTCATGTCTGGCATGTTGTTGAATCCCTAGAAGGGAAGTGGGGTAGCTGAAGGACTATTGAGTAGAGAAGGAGCACACTTCCTAGGGTGTGACAATCATGTGGGGAATGAGAGGTTATAGGTTGTTAGTTTGAGTTAGCTCATGGAACGAGATCTTTCATGTTGTCCGATTTGTCTCAGCCTAGCCTAGGAATCTCTTTATCCAGGTGGAGTTTAGTCCTAGCTTGAGCGTGACCCACTGCTGAGAGTTATAAGCAGCATGGTCTAAGGCTGGGAGGATCTTGGAAGGTCTGCACGCAGTTGGTTTTCTTCTATAAAAGATAAGTATCAATTGTTCATTCATTACATGTTTTTTATTTATACATGTCTTTATATCTATGGGTTTTTACTATGTATGTTGCATGTATATGTTTACTATTATTTCCGCATGAATTTGTATATTGGCAGAATGAATTTGTCTATTTAAAGTTATATATATATATATATATGGTATTTGTTTTTATGGATTTGGCATGGTCGGCCTGGAAGTTTGGTTATGTTACAATGTATTAAGTTCCGCAAGATTTTAAGTGTGGAATAGCCCAACAGGTATAAGGTTGGGTGTGTTATAGAAACCCATTGAGAAAATTATGTATCCTCTCTTTTTTATCCTTGAGGTAAGGAACATACATCAACATCTATAAAAGGTAAATACATCAACATCTTAATATTCCCATCAAAGTACTTCTCTGTTAGGTAAGACTTCCTGAAATACTTTTCAAATTGCTTCCAAGTAAACTTACTTTATTTCAATCCTTTGACTTCATTGAGGTCCTCCCACCATATGGAAGCTTCCCCATTCAGATTGAAGATGGTGATTTTTTCCTTTGTGTTTTTCTAAGTTATTGTGTACCCGAAAATA
>ML821110.1:36824-46886 GCA_009831015.1 Picea engelmannii | reverse complement strand
AAGGAGGCAAGCATTAATGCAAAGTGTGCGAGGGTGATAGAACTTACTTCTGCCATGAAAAATAATTATGGTCAAAGTACAACCGCCGATTTACATAGTAATTCAACCCATCATAGCATAGTTCAACCATTATGTGAATTAGCCGACCAATGAAACCAATGGTGAGTTATAAACCAACGCGCATAATCGATGTTACACCATAGTTTTAAGCCATAAATCATTCAATTTGAAACCAAAATCAAATAATGAACCATGCGCCAATGTATTGTAACATCTCATATTCATAATTTAACCAATGTACAAATGGGTTTTCATATAATCAAAACATCAATAGTTATGAAAACATAAACATAGGCATCAAATTACAAAGATATATATAAAAGTTTTAATCATAACACCCATGTATCTTATGAAACCAAAGGTTAAATGAATGCAAATCCAAATGCATTGCAAACTCAATGAAACCAAGCCACATAATAAATCGAAGCATGAGTAATGAGTACAGATCGAAAGATTTKCCAGCTAGGTAATGATAAGTGTAATGTAAGCGCAAAGGGCATATCATTCAGAAGGATGACGACAGTTCAAACAATGATTCTAATGAGACTCTGAAGGACTAAGTTTTCACGCTTACAGTCATGAAAACAAAACGAAGATAGGCATGTGAAAAGGCGCAAAGAATAAAAGCGTCGTTCATTTAAAAATTGCGACGAAAAATCGATGTTTGTGAAACATTGGTGTAGGCAGCTTATAAGACAATGAAAAATGTGAATTGGCTGCCAACAGAAGGTCATCAATCCTGGGAATGGGGTATCAGTTCCTTACTATGATTTTGTTTAAGGCTCTGTAATCACTATGGTATGTCACTGGATAACCAAAAAATATACACTTATCACTTTTAGGCTACAATGATTTCATTTTCTCATCAGGAATGTGAGTCCATGCTATACTTCCAAATACACGGAAGTGACTTACATCTGGTTTAATTTTAGTCCAAGGTTATTCTGGTGTTATATTTTTAAGAGCCTTTGTGGGAGTGTGATTTACTATGTAATTTGCACAGTTGATGGCCTCCTCTCAATACTCCTCTCAATACTTTAGACTTAATCCCTTAGATTGCATCATACAATTAGTCATTTCTTTTAATGTGTGGTTCTTTCTCTCAGCAACACCATTTTGTTGTGGTGTATATGGAACAGTGTGTTGCATTTGGATGCCTTGTGTAGTGCAGTAACTTGTAAAATCATTGTTCGCATATTCGCTTCCATTATATATTCTTAACCTTTGAAATTGATTTCCAAAGTTTTTTTTCTACTAGGGCCTTGTAGGGTAGAAACTTGTCAAAAAAATTGTTCTTAAGTTTTAATAATTAAACCCAAGTACATCTGGAAAAGTCATCCATGAAAGTTAAGAAACAATTTCACCCAGAAAAAGAAGTAGAAGAAAGTGGACCACAAAATTCACTCTGAACAAGTTGCAAAGGGCCCGAGGCATGCCAAGAGGCACATTTGTAAAAATTATCCCGGTGATGTTTATCGAGAACACCACCGGCACAAACACCATCTCTGCATGAAACAAGAGGAAGACCAATCACCATTTGTTGATTACATAGTTGTCTCAATGAGCTATAGTTTAGATTACCAAACCTCTCATGCCAAAGTTTTATCAAGTCATCGCTATGAGCAACAAAAATTGATGGAAAAGATGATGACCCAAAGTTGTCAAACTTGTACAGCCTGATAATATCATCAGCAATTCCAATTGCAAGAACATGCTTGGGATAGTTTAGATCCTTGATTAAAACTTGGTGAGGTGAAAACTCTACGGTTTTACTTTCACCGGAATGATTGATTTGATATACTGATATAAGATTACAAGAAAGACTTGGAACACATTATACATCATTGAAATTATCATTATCTACTTGAACTGTTCCATATCCTACAACACTAAGAGATATATCATCACCAACAAATATTTTATTGGTGTTACATTAATTTAGATCAGAAAAAATGTCTTTATACTTAGCCATATGATAAGATGCTCCAGAAACAATAAGCCACTCATCATAAGAAGAAGTAGAAATTGCATTGAAGGAGAAACCAGAAGCAGAAAGTGCATGTCCATGAGAAGAAGAAGAAGTAGTAGAATCAATATCGGTGTTGTGCTTCTTCGTCGCTACTTCCAAATCTTCCATCTTCTTGAAAAAATTGGACTCATCATGACCATCTTTATCACAAAATTTGCAATGTCTTCCCACCTTCTTATTTTTAGATTTTGCTCATTTGCCACCATTAGGAGATGAAGTTGTCTTAGTGGGTTTGGGACCTTTATGTTGCTTGTGGTTGTGGCAAGGATGTTGCTTCTTGGGATTATTAGGTTTATCTTTCTGCTTGGAGATTAAGGCTTGGAGGTACCTACAGTGTTGATCACTCCAAGTTGTACAAGATTATCTTTATCTCTAATCAAAGCATCAAAAAAGGACTCAAGAGTGGGTTTTTGATAAGCTTTCCCTAGAGCCTCTCTCATGGTATGAAAGGTAGATGAAAACACAGTATATGCACTACCTAGATTAGAAAGAATAATATATATGCAATTCTCTTCCTCCAGTGTTATCTCAACTTCTTCACAGAAAGTTTTGAGTGTTTTAAACTTAGATAGATAGTCTTCAATGCAAGAAAAATTATTTGGACTTAAATCCAGTGTTTGATTTTCTAACTGGTGTGCTCGAATAATATTGTGTTTACCTAACATGTATTCAATTTTTTCCCAAGCATCATCGATGTCATCAAATTCTTGAAGGTGGAACCTTAAATCAAGAGAGATGGACATTCTGATCAGTCCATGTGCTTCATCAATCCTATTATCCCATTTGACTTTCTTATCAACATCAGTGAGTTATTTTTCCTTTCCCAAGGTAATTTGGTACAAGTCTTTACTTCTTAATGAATCCTCCATATGGGATTTCCATTGGAAGTAGTTGGTGTGGTAAGAAAAATATTACTAGAAGAATCCATATTAAATATGCAGATAATATGGATTTAAAAACTAAAATTGATTATCTGGATGGAAATATCTTGAAAAGTTAGGCGGTTTAAAAAAAAAAAACAGCACTGAAAATGGACTTCGGATGTGAAAGTTATGCCCTTTTAGAAAAAGTTATAAATGGTAACCAAAGAACCACGTGGTGGTGATACCCCTCCAAATAACCTCACTTTTACAAATAATTTTCTTTATGAACTGACCCACTTTTATAAAAAGAAGTGGGGATCACTTTTACATTGAAGTTACTTTATAAAAAAAAGTTGCATGCAAAATAAATAACTCTAAAATAAAATGTTAAAGCTACTTATAGTGATTCATTTTTATACTTGAAGTGAAATACACTTTACAATGGAGCATGAACTTTTTCAAAAAAAGTAACAAAAAGAGAGACTTGAACTCAAGACCTCTTACTTAATAAGGCAATTTTTAACAAAGTGGGCTAGCAAAACATATTGTATTGTTTAGCAGCAGGATTTTTGTTGTTGTTGAAGATGGTCTTGGAGAGCGTACTCATAAAAAACTCTTTTCACACAAGAAAAAAAAATTCACTTATCGATGACAACAATGGTTAGATCTCGGTTAGCTTACCCGGAAAATGCACCTTTTCCTATCTGTTTTTTATTTTTCGAGATTGCACAGGGCATGGGACAATGAGAATATGTAGATCTAAAAGAGTAGAAACCTGGAAATAAACAATATAAAATCAAAATAAAACCGAAATAATATATTGCAAAAATTTGAAAAGGGCGTATACAGGATTTATACCTCCATATTTGACTGAAATGGTCGTATCTTGGGAAAACATAAACATTTTTGATTGAAACGAAAAGTGATCCTAACTAAAATGAGTGCTCTGAACGAAATGGAACATTCCTCTCGGCCCATAAATGTACGAAAATAGTATAAACCAGAGATGAGGCAACTCGGCTTCACGATATTGATCTACAACGGGAGAGGGTCTTCAAACAGGCTATGGTACCATGTTCGACAACACATGTATTCCAACAGAAGATGAACACCTTCAGTAACCACTCACACAAACAGATCAAATATCAATAGATCGATTTTTTGATGTGGTAAAACCCCCATGGGGAAACATTCACAACCCCAGCGAACGTGGCCACTTGGAGCAATTTATTAATGCAAAAGAAAAATATTACAGAGATATTTTACAAGAGAGTTTCTCATAATCGATCATTAAAAAATGACCCTCCATGTTCTTTAAATAGAGATCATGGACCAATCGGGTGCTAAGCCACGGATCAATGTAGTTGTTAAGATCAATGAGAATATGAACCGCCAGATCACTCTATGCTGGGAACATACTATAATCGTCGGATTTCTTAATTACAAATGCATACTAAAGAAACACAATTTTAGCTAATCGACACATTAGACCAAGTAGATCTTAACTAACTCCTAAGTGTCTAAATATCCTAACATCCATTGGCCATATAGGCTTCTAGCCACACTAAAAAATGTTTAGAGTTTCTCTGATCTTCGAGTCATATTGACCACAAGTGGCCCTTGGTCATTCATCACACAAGTTTACATGAAGGAATTATTATGTTGCACATTGGAAGAAAGAAAACAACAAAAATAAAAAAATCTTCCACTGCAAATAAAAAAATTACTAGGCTATGAAATATTATTCCGACTATAAAGTTAGAAGAAATTTGGATTAAAAAAAAAAGGAGAAGAAAAAAATTGTAAAAGAAACAAGAAAAAAAAAGTTTTTCTTAATGTGCACATGAAGAAGTATAAGTGCACACCAAGAATTTTGAAGGAAAGATGATTCCACATTGGGTATTAGTTAAGTTAATTATCATTTTTAAGATAAGAAAACGTAATTTAAAAGAAAAAGTTCCAAAGAAGAGGAAAAATGAATATTTTATTTTACCTTTGGAGATTTAATGGCCCGTGGTTTTGGAAAACCATTGGCCATGGTATTCCATACCTTATATACTTGTGTGTGTCTGTATTTACCTCTAAAGAACTATCTATGAAAAGGAAGCATAGGGTCGTGTTTGTTGAGCCCTAATCGTCGCTAACAAATAGTCAAGAGTATAAAAAGGAGTATTTAGAGGCTCCTAAGATATTTAAAAATTTTAATTGGTGAAGTATTGATAAGTGGGAAAAGGAAGTATATAGAACAGGATTTGAAGAATATTAAAAATGAATGTGATAAAGTTTAAAGAGTTGTTATTAAATTTTATTCGAGTATCTTTTGCATTTAGTATATTTATGCATTTACCTACTTTTGAAGAAGTATGAAGTGAACTACGACAACTACAAATAATCCTACCATTTTTGACAAAATGTTCATTTTGTGCAATGGAGTTTAATTGTCAAGAATCCTTTAGAAATCAAAATTTTAACTGCACAAATTATCGAAAATCATTTATTCTAATAGAAGATCAAAATGAATACAAGAAATTGGAAGACTAACTAGCATATTATAAAGAGACCAATAGAAATTTACAAAATGAAGTTATCTTGGAGAAACTTAAGAGTAAATTATATTCTTTCCAAGCAGAACGTAATGAGGAGTTGCATGCACAAATTAAATACG
The DNA here is from genome assembly GCA_009831015.1 of Picea engelmannii. Taxonomy (NCBI): domain Eukaryota; kingdom Viridiplantae; phylum Streptophyta; class Pinopsida; order Pinales; family Pinaceae; genus Picea; species Picea engelmannii. The sequence goes on along the minus strand of ML821110.1, from coordinate 41,269 downwards.
AGAGACAAAAATGTGACAAGACCTTACTAAAACGAAATCAAGAAATCTCTCTCCTAAAATATCAAAATTTGAAGTTAGAACAAGCTAATCAAAATCTCATTAAGAAATTATCAAAGAAAGATGAAGAGAATTGTCGTTTAAAGAACCATAATCAAAGTTTGGTGGCACAAATCAAGAAGTTAAAGAATGAGAAGAGATCACACAAAGAAAAGTTAGAACAACTTACCAGTACGGAAGCAATGACCGATAAAGAAACAATGACCGAACATGTTGCAATAGAAAATCTCCCAAATAAATAAATCCAAACTTCATAAAAAAGGAACAAAAATTGATCTAGTTGAATCACTAAAAGCATCAAAAGTTAAAGAAAGTTCTATCAAACAAAATTCACAACAGATTAGGATGCCTTGTTGTCATCCAAATCACAAGAATCGTTACAACCAACAGCAAGATCAAGCAAAATATAGACAAGTTTCCATGAAAGTAGATTTAGGATGGATCACTCCCAAGAAGATGCAACATATTACTTGAGGAATTCAAAAATTATATATGTTTGTTTCATCAAGTGTTGCAACTACAAAAACAAAAGATCATGAGAAGACAGATCAAGTTAGAACAAGAGATAGGTCTTTCTATAATCATGCTTTGAGGACAAATCATCCTTAAGGGGGAGGCAATGTAACATACAAAATATATACAATATTGAGTTATAATAATCATAAATAATAATAATAATGAATAGTTATTACTTATCTAAGGGACACATCCTTTCATGGATGGTCATCGTATGGTCCTTTAGGTTCTCTATATATTTGGCACATTCATCATTGTACAATCATCTCTTATATTATTCATACGTATTCAAATACATTTACTATCCTTAATGGATTATTGTGTACTATCCTATTTATATTGGATATTTTTTATATGAACCAGCTTGGTTCTTTACAATCTCAGAAATTATAATGACCTAGAAGATTAAATTTTTACCACAAGTACCTTGATATGTATTATAAATAACCTCCAAGTTTAGTGTTTGAATCATCCCAGAGAAATGGTTATAGCAAAAATGCTAATATGACTTTCTTGGAGAATAAAAACCCTAGGATCAATTCTCTTATACCAAATGTTATGTACAAAATGTTTAAAATATCAGAATAAACCAAAAGTATGTTAGGATATTTAGACACTTAGGAGTTAGTTAAGATCTACTTGTTCTAATGTGTCGTTAGGTAAAAGTGTGTTTCTTTAGTATGCATTAGTATGCATTTGTAGTTAGGAAATCTGATGGTCACAATATGTTCCCGACATAGAGTGATCTGACGGTTCATACTCTCCTCGATCTTAACAGCCATTGATATGTGGCTTAACACCCGATTGGTCCATGATATCAATTTAAAGAGCATGGAGGGTCATTTTCTGATGATCGATTATGAGAAACTCTCTTGTAAAATCTCTCTGTAATCTTTTTCTTTTGCATTAATAAACTGCTCCAAGTGGTCGTGTTGGTTGGGGCCGTGGATGTTTCCCCATAAGGGTTTCACCACATGAAAACAACAGTGTGTTGATATTTGATATGGTTATGTGAGTGGTTACTAAAGGTGTTCTTCCTCTATTGGAATACATGTGTTGTCGAACATGGTATCAGAGCTTGTTTGAAGACCCGCTCCTATTGTAAATCGAGATCGTGAAGCCAAGTTGCCTCAGCTCCATTTTCTGTCATTTATGTACATTTATGGGCCAAGAGGATTATTCCATTGCATCTGGAGCACTTGTTTCAGTTAGGAACATGTTTAATTTCACTTGAAAAGGTTTCTGTTTTCCCAAGATACGACCATTACAATCAGATCTGGAGGTGTAAAGCTTGAATACGCATTTTTAAAAATTTTGCAAAGTAGTATTTTGGTTTTTTTTCGGTTTTTTTTTATTTATTTTCAGGTTGCTGCTCTTTTAGATATACGTATTATCTTTTCCGTGCGCCCTGTGCTATCTCAGAAAATCAGAAACAGATAGGAAAAGGTGCATCTTCCGGGTAAGCTAACCGAGATCTAACCCTTGTTGTCATCGAGAAGCGAAATTTTTTTCTTGTGTGAAAAGAGGGTTTTTTTAGCACGCTCTTCAAGGTCGTCAACAACAACAACAAAAACAAAAAAAATCCTCCTTCTGAACATTACAATATGTTTTTCTAGACCATTTGGTTAAAAGTTGCCTTATTAAGTAAGCGGTCTTGAGTTCAAGTCTCTATTTTGTTACTTTTTTTGAAAAAGTTCATGCTAAAATTGTAAAGTGTATTTCATTTCAAGTATAAAAGTGAATCACTATAAGTAGCTTTAATATTTTATTTTAGAGTTATTTATTTTGCATGAAGTAACTTAATTGTAAAAGTGATCCCCACTTCTCTTTATAAAAGTGGGTCATTTCATAAAGCAACTTACACCACCACGTGGTCCTTTGGTTATCGTCTATGCATTTTTTTAAATGGGCATAACTCTCACATCCGAAGTCTGTTTTAAGTGTCGTTTTTTTTTTTAAACCGCATAAATTTTCAAGATCTTTCCATTCAGATCATCAGTTTCAGTTTTTAAATTCATATTATCTACATATTTAATATGGATTCTACAAGTAATCTCTTACTTACCAGCACCAACTACTTCCAATGGAAATCCCATATGGAGGATTTATTAAGAAGTAAAGGCTTGTACCGAATTACCTTGGGAAAGGAAACAACACCCACTGATGTTGGTAAGAAAGACAAATGGGATAATAGGAATGACGAAGCACGTGGATTAATCGGAATGTCCATCTCTCTTGATTTAAGGTTCCACTTTCAATCAATTGATAAACCCAAAGAAGCTTGGGAAAATATTGAATCTGCATTTGGTAAACACAATATTATTTGAGCACAACAGTTAGAAAATCAAGTACTAACTTTAAGTCCAAGTGATTTTTCTTGCATTGAAGACTATCTATCTAAGTTTAAAACACTCAGAACTTTATGTGAAGAATGTAAGATAAATATAGATGAAGATTGTTGCATCTATATTATGTGTTTGTATCTACCTTTTATGCCATGCAAGAGGCTCTAGGGGCAGCTTATCAAAAACCCAATCTTGAGAACTTTTGTGATGCTTTAATTAGAGAGCATGATAAGCTAGTACAACTTGGAGTGATCAGCACTGCAGGTACCTCCAACAAAGCCTTAGTTGTCCATTAGAAAGATAAACCCAAGAAGAAATATCCTCGCCACAACAACAAGCAATATAAGGGTCCCAAACCCACTTAGATAGCTTTCGCTCCTAATGGAGACAAAGGAGAAAAATATAAAAATAAGAAGGCTGACAAACATTGCAGCTTTTGTGATAAATATGGTCATGGTGAGTCCAAATGTTTCAAGAAGATGGCAGATTTAGAAGCAGGGATGAAGAAGCACAACATCAATATTGATTCTACTTCTTCTTCTTCTTCTTCTCATGAACATGCACTTTCAGCTTCTGGTTTCTCCTTCAATACAACTTCTACTTCTACTTATGATGAGTGGCTTATTGATTCTGGAACATCTTATCATATGGCTAAGGATAGAGACGTATTTTCTACTCTAAATGAATGTAACACCAAAAAAATATTTGTTGGTGATGATAGATCTCTTAGTGTTGAAGGATCTGGAACATTTCAAGTATAAAATGGTCATTTCAATGATGTATTATGTGTTCTAAGTCTTTCTTGTAACCTTCTATCATTATATAAAATCACTCATTCAGGTGAAGGTAAAACCGTAGAGTTTTCACCTCACCAAGTTGTAATCAAAGACCTAAAAGATCCTAAGAATATTCTTGCAACTGGAATTGTTGATGATATTACCAGTTTGTACAAGTTTGACAACTTTGGGTCATCATCATTTTCATCAGCTTTCGTTGCTCATAGTGATGACTTGAGCAAACTTTGGAATGAGTGGTTTGGTCATCTAAACTATCGCTCATTGTAGCAACTATGTAATCAACAGATGGTGATTGGTCTTCCTCTTATTTCATGTAGAGATGGTGTTTGTGCCAGTTGTGTTCTTGGCAAACATCATCGGGACAGTTTTGACAAACGTGCTTCTTGGCACGCCTTGGGCCCTTTGCAGCTTGTTCACAGTGATTTGAGTGGTCCACTTTATTCTCCTTCTTTTTCTGGGTGCAATTATTTCTTAAATTTCATGGATGAATTTTCCAGACGTACTTGGGTTTACTTCTTAAAAATTAAGAGCGAATTTTTTGACAAGTTTTTGTCCTACAAGGCCCTTGTAGAAAATCAATCTGGACATCAAATTAAAAGGTTAAGAACAGATAATGGAGGTGAATATGTGAACAATAATTTTACAAGTTACTGCACTACATAGGGCATCCAAATGAAACACATTGTTCCTTATGCACCACAACAAAATGGTGTTGCTGAGAGAAAGAACC
>ML821110.1:10532-27585 GCA_009831015.1 Picea engelmannii | reverse complement strand
AGAATGATGGGTACATAGATTCATTAACACACTGGACACGACCCCTATTAATTGGTACCTTCAAGCGGAGTTGGGCCTTATCACCGCAGATTAGGAAGGTATGCTTCAGAATTTTGTAACCACCTTTTTGTTTGAAAGTAAATTTCCTTTAGTAGATCAAGAATTAAATATTGTGAGGAAGAAATTATTTAAGGAGGCATCTAGCCTCCCTTTGGAGCAAGAAGAGGACGAATGGACTACGCCATTCTAGAAATTACAAGGATGTTACAACATTAATGCTGACGAAGATGATGATCCGAGGAAGGTAAACATTGTTGAGATAGAAGGCCACGTGGATGTGGAAGGACCAGGAGTTGAACTGCCATTCATTGGGCATCCGATCAAGATAAATAAATTAAATATTGGGACAGAGGAGACACCGAATCTTGCCAATGTCGGAGATTACTGGGATGTTGCTACCATTGACAAAATTACAGAATTATTGCATGAGTATCAGGACTTGTTTCCAACTAAGTTCACTAATATGAAGGGTGTCAAAGGACCTATGAGAGATATGAGAATACCTTTGAGACCATATGTGAATCCAATTAAGAAAAGACCCTACAGATTGAACCCAAAATATAAGGAAAAAGTGAAGATTGAGCTCGACAGAATGCTGGAAGCAGGGATTATTGAACTTGTCGAAGAGTTGGAGTGGATCAGCCCTATGGTAGTACAAGACAAGAATACAGGCGAGATTAGAATATGTGTGGACCTCAGAAAGATGAATGATGCATGTTTGCATGACCCCTTCCCTGCACCATTCACAGATGAAGTATTAGACAATGTGGGAGGCCAGGAGGTATATTCTTTTACAGACGGGTTTTCAGGATACCATCAGATGCAGATTACCAAGGAGGACCGCCACAAGACCACATTTTCCATAGAATGGGGATCCTACCAATACACAGTAATGCCATTTGGACTGAAGAATTCCCCAACCATCTTTTCTAGGGTGGTGGTCGAAGCGTTCAAAGAATTTTTTCATAAGTTTTTAGAAGCCTATTTTGATGACTGGACTGTTTTTAGTTTGCTGAAAAATCATGTTGAATGTCTAAGGCTAATGTTGGATAAATGTAGGCAATGTCAAATTTCTTTGAATTTAAAGAAGTGCATATTCTTCTCACCATTTGGAGTATTATTAGGTCATATTGTATGCAGGCAAGGATTGTTGGTGGACCCATCCAAAATTGCAATTATAGTTGATTTGCCACCTCCTACCTTAGTCAAACAATTGCGCACTGCGCTAGGACATACTGGCTATTACAAGAAATTTATCAAAGGATATGCTCAGATTACTATGCCAATGGAGAATTTATTAAAGAAAGATTGTCAGTTTGGTTGGACAGAAGAATGCCAGCAGAGCTTCGACACACTGAAACAAAAGATGGTGACTGCGCCTATTTTGGTCTTTCCAAATTGGAGCAAGCAATTTCATGTGCATGTTGATGCATCTTCCATTGCATTAGGAGCAGTACTAGCACAACCTAGAGAAGGGGACATTGATCATCTATTAGCATTTGCTAGCAGAAATATATCTACAGCTGAAATCAATTACACTACTACAGAGAGAGAAGGATTAGCCATGATGTACGCGCTGCAAAAATTCCGCCATTACTTACTAGGAGGACAATTTAAAATGTTTATTGATCACTCTACGCTGAAGTACCTGGTCAACAAGCCAGTGTTGGGGGGGAGAATATGAATATGGATTCTCCTGTTTCAAGAATATGATTTTGAGATCATAGTTAAACCAGGAAGAATGAACAAGAGACTTGACCACCTGTCGAGGTTGGAACATGGCGAAGAACCCACCAGTCTGGAGGATACACTATCATATGCACAGCTTCTCGCCATCAGGAAGATGGATGACCTAGTGGTGTGTGCTACAAACTTTTCACTGATAGTTGATTAGCTATATAAGATGGGACCTGATGAGATACTAAGAAGATCTGTGATGGAGGCAAAGCGCCCATTGATCCTCATAGAATCTCATGAAGGCATCGCAGGAGGACATTACGCAAGCAAAGAAATTGTGCAGAAGGTTATGCGAGATGGCCTTTGGTGACCTACTTTACACAAAGATGCTAAATAGTATACCAGAGACTGTGATGTATGCTAGAGAGTTGGAAAACCATCCAGAAGAGATGAAATGCCACTAGCACCATAGATGACCCTACAAGAATTTGAAAAGTGGGCCATTGACTTCGTAGGACCTATAAACCCACCAAGAAAGTGCACAGGAGCAAGGTATATTATCACTATGACAAAATACCTGACTAGATGGGTCGAAGCAAGAGCAGTCAAGGACTGTAGAGCAACTACAACTGCACGTTTTATATTTGATGACATAATAACCAGGTTTGGATGCCTTAAGACCCTTATGAGCGATCAAGTCACTCATTTCATCAACAAGATAATTGAAGCCCTGACTAAAGAATTTGCATTCCACCATCAGAAGAGTACACCTTACCATCCACAAGAAAACGAAATGGTTGAAGCATTCAACAAAATCTTGGAGACAACATTGACAAAGATTTGCAGTGTGAATAGGGATGACTGGGATTTAAGAGTACCAGCAGTACTCTGGGATTATAGAACCACTTGCAAGAAATTAACAACACATACCCCTTTCAAGTTGGTTTATGGTCTTGAAGTTGTTGTCTCGATGGAGTACTTGTTACCAATCTTAAGAATTGTTGCATTTATAGACATGGATGATACTGGCGTTGTTTGTGAGAGGCTTGCCCAGCTGGTTGAACTAGAAGAAGACATATTTATGGCAGGATTCCATCAGCAGGTACAAAAGGAAAGAGAGAAGGCCTATCATGACAAACACATCAAGAAGAAGTCATTTAAGCAAGGCGATTTAGTACTGGTGTATGACAGTAAATTTATAAGACATCCAGGGAAGTTCAAAACGCATTGGCTTGGACCATATGAGATCGCCTTTGTTACAGAAGGAGGAGCTGCGCAACTGAAGACATTGAAGGGACAATGGAAAGAGGGCTTAGTAAATGGAAATCAACTGAAGTTGTACTATGACAACCAGCTGTCTCACAGCTCTCAATAAAAGCAAGGAAGAAAAGTCTCTAGGTACCAAGTGTAGTTGAAACTGGGTACCAGACACAGAAAAGAAAGTCTGCACAAGGATGGGAAGGAGACATGGAGCAAAAAGACAAGGTTGCACTCTGCAATCCAAAGTCGAAGAAACATGGAAAGATCAGAACTGAAGTGCCTTGAGACGATTCACAGGTGAGTGTTGGGGGCCTGTTGGCCCTTGGTTATGGAAGGAAGCGAAGATCAAGGAAGAAAAAGTAAAACGAGAACTGCACGGGAAACACAGTGACTGTCACTGGGTCGAATTAAGCAAAAGAGCAGAAAAGATGGATCGAAGTATGAAAAAGCAAGTCGTTGAATGAGGAGATAAGGGATGACATATCAGCAAGAGAAAAGAATCGTGGACAACTCAGCAAGCAAAGAAAGCAATCATTGGATGCTTTGGAGCACCGTGCGATGAGGAAGGAAAGATAGGTTGGTGAAGCCCGAAAAATGCAGGTCAAGTTGACCTAGGGTTTTAGACACCTAGGGTTTTGGGTAATTAGGTTTTTGACACCTAGGTTTCAGCCTAAGGCTGTCAGTGAGGGACTGTAATGTATAAATAGAGGTCGAGAGGAACTAGGTTGGAGAGGTAGTAGCATTAGGTATTGATATTGATTGTGGTTGATTGAGAGATTATTGTAATGTGAAAGAGAGAAGTGTTGAGAGTGAGAGCCTTCTAGTATTGTAATATCTTCAGTTGGGTGCGAAGATAAGATCCTGCAATTGGGTGCATAGGAAGGGGAGAGAAGAAGAGAGAGGATCCACTGGCCAGAGCATAGATCAAAACTATAAGCTTTATCTTAATATATCATAAGCACAATTTTGTGGATGTAGCCCTAGAGAGAGGGTGAACCATGTAGATTTTGTGTTGTATGTGTGATTAATGCCTAGATTCATGTCATTGTTATGTTGTCATTTCCATTATTGTGTTAGATCAGATCTATAGCTGCATAGAGTAGATCTAGTTGATAAGTGACACATGAATTCTACATTATTGTTGTATTAGTTCCACTTGATATTCCCCTGGTTGTAGACATCTTTGTCCTGCAACCCCCCTCTTAGTTGCTTCGGGTGAGACTGCATCTGCTTCACAGGTGTTGCCGAAAGGGCCAGTAGCTAGCGCTTGTTGGTGCGCTCTTGGAGTGAGCCCCAGGTCTACCCCTGTGCCAACAAGTTGTCGAAAGGAAGAACAGAATAGTGCAAGAAATGGTCATAACCATGTTGAAATATTCCAAGTCGAGTGACTTGTTTTTGGAACAAGTAATACATACAAAAGTTCATATCATGAATAGAGTAATGCTCAGAAGTAGCAGTGATAAGACTCCCTATGAGTTATGGAAAGGAAGACTAGAAAATGTGAATCATTTTAGAGTGTTTGGAAGAAAATTCTACATCAAAAGAGAAGATGAAAGAATTGGAAAATTTGACTCCTGAATTGATAAGGGAATACTAGTTGGGTATTAAAGAAAAATCAAAGCATATAAATGCTTCAGTCCAAGAATCAACAGAATCATGGAAAGCATCAATGTAATAATTGATGAGACAAATGTACAGAAAGTCAAAGAAGGAAGCAAAGATTCAAAAGAGTAGTATGACGAATAAGATATAATAGAAGAAGAAGAAGAAGAAGAAGAAGAGAAGCCAAAAGCAGAGAAAGGGGAAGATGAGCAGTAGATACCTCCCAAGACACCCAGCCAACAAGTATAGAAAAATCATCCATCGGAACAGATTATTGGGAATAAAGATGCAGGAKTTGAAACCCGAAGAAGTATACGTTCATCGAAACAAAGACATCTAGCATTGTTATTTGCAGTTGAACCAAGCATTTTTTAAGAAKCCAGCAATGATGAACATTGGTTCAAGGCTATGGATGAAGAATTGGATCAGATAGAGAAAAATGATACATGGKAATTGGTTCCAAGGACAAAGAACAAGAATGAGATTGTTACAAAATGGGTTTTCAKAAACAAATTGAACAAGGATAAACAKGTAACCAGAAATAAAGAAAGGTTAGTATGCAAAGGATATACTCAAATTGAAGGTATATAATTTGAAGAAACTTTTTCCCTGGTAGCTAGGATGGAAGCAATCATATTGACCTTATCCTATGCATGTTCCAAAAGAATCAAGGTGTATGATATGGATGTAAAATCATCCTTTCTAAATGGAGAATTAGAAGAAGAAGTCTACATCGAACAACCTGAAGGGTTTCTTCTATCAGAAAAGGAAGATTATGTTTACAAGTTGAAGAAATAATTGTATGGACTCAAGAAAGCCCCTAGAGCATGGTATTCAAGGTTGGAAAGGTATCTATATAAACAAGGATTCAGGAATGGAAATGTAGACAACAATATCTACATAAAAGTGGATCGAGACAATATATCAATAATTGAAGTTTATGTAGATGATATTATCTTTGGGAGCGATGATGATAGGATGAGTCAAAGTTTTGAAAAAGACATGCAGAATGAGTTTGAAATGTCTTTTCTTGGTGAGTTAACTTTATTTTTGGGATTAAAGATATTTCAGTGTGATAAAGGTATTTTCATCTCCCACATTAAGTACATCATAGAAATGCTAAATTTTGGAATGGAAGACTGCAAACCCATAAGTACTCTTATGCAAACCAGTTGCAATTTGAGAAAGGATTATGAATCTAAGGATGTAAATCAAAGACTCTACATATCAATGATTGGCAGCTTACTTTGTGTGACAGCGTAAATAYTGGATGTGATGCAAGTAGTTGGAYAGGTTGCGAGATTTCAAACAACAACGAAAGAAACACATGTTATGGAAGTAAAGAGAATATTCAGATGTCTCAAAGAAACAGAATATTTTTTATTATGGTATCCAAAAGGGAAAGAATTATCTTTAGTCACCTACGCAGATGCARATTGGGCAGGTAGCATTGAGGATAGAAGAAGTACAAGTGGATCATATTTATACTTAGCTGAGTGTCTGGTATCATGGTTAAGCAAGAAATGGTCATTAGTACCTTTGTCCACAAYAGAAGCATAATATATTGCAGTGGAAGCATGTTGCACTCAAGTTCTCTAGATGAAGCAAACCTTGCAAGATATATAGGTGGAATATAACAAACCTATTATGATATTATGTGATAACATAAGTGCTATCAGTATCTCCAAGAATCCAATAATGCATTCCAAGATGAATCATGTTCCAATAAAGTTTCACTTTCTACATGAACATGTTACAGAGAAAAATATCAAGCTAGAGTACATTGGGAAAAAAGAGCAGATTGCAGATATTTTCACCAAACCTCTTCCAAGGGAGATCTTTGAGTATCTTCGATGGAAACTTGAAATATTTTTTGCCCCAAAGTGATCCACATGGCATCAGGCACAGTAAGAGAGGGGGAGAGAAGCATAAGTCTTGAATAATCTAAGTAAAGAATATTTTGATTTTTTTTCATATACATTAGATAGTTACACGAGGAAGCACCATGAAGAGAAATCATAGGCTTGTATTCAAGGGGAGAATACCCAAGGATAATTAACCTTTTCCATTGATGTCAAAGGGGGGGAGAGGGAGAAAATTCATGGAAATGGAGAAAAATAACATATTCATGAAGACATGGGGAGCATTGGTCACAAGGGGAGAGATGGTCAAAGGAGGATCATGATTAGGAGAATGAGTGTTCCCATGCCATCAGTGTTTTCATCAATGCCAAAGTGGGATATTGTTGGATAGTGGGTTTTCATTAATGTCAACAAGCAGTGGTTGTCATTGATTTCAACATATGTGATGGGTTTATTAGGACAAGTCTCCAAATTGGTCCTCTTATGGCGTAGATATAATCATGGCCCTCATGGGAAGGCACTTTGAAGAAGTCTACAAGAATACCAAGAGGTGTGGTCATGAATCATAAAGTTGTTTGAGGAATAAGGACATGAAGTACAATGTAAATGTAGGTAACACAGGAATAGATGGATAGTCCTTGTTGTTATGTGTCCAGTGATCGGTGGTATGCCACTTGGTTCCTCATGGTTGAGGAGTTATGATGTCATGAAGCTGGAAGCTCCAAATATGGGTTACAAAGCCCCCAGTTGGTTACAAGACAATTAATGAAAGGGATAAGTGGTTGTAACAAGAAACCCCTAAAGTAAGGAAAGAATTTACCTAGCAAAAGTATAAATAAGGAAAGAATTTACTTAGAAAAAGTATAAATACTCCTCAATGAGTCTTTCATAAGTAAAATTCACACACATCTCTATTGATTATCTCTCTTGTGAAGAAATTATGGTCTATTGGTGAATCTGAGGTTGAGTTTGAGGTATAAATTATGAGGATGCAAAGGAAGGTCGAAGGTGAAAGTCTCAAAGTTGTAGAAAATGTGAGTAACCCTAGTTTATGAGGTATCTATGGGTTGTAGGTCAAAAGGGTGCAGATGTATGCAGGATGCAGTGGAGAAAAGTAAAAATATACGTGGATAGTAGTGGAGGAAGTCACGGATCTATGAAAATATTGTGAAAGAGTGTGAAGTGATGCTTTACCAAATTGTTGATGCCCGGGTTGGTTTACTCATCTATTATCTGATACATCAAAGTGTCTATAGGATGAGAGGTATGTTTTTATGTGTGTTTCTCATGGATGATATGGAAAATGCTTGAGGCATGTCTTGGAGGCCCTTTTGGTTTATGGTTACATATGATTGAGGTCCATGTTTTGGTGTCATTGATACATGATTGAGACATAGCCTTGGTATATTATATATGGTTGTCATGGTTCATGGTTAGAGGCACATATTTGTGATAGTCGCATATATTTGAGGCATATCTTATGGTATGTGGTATGATGCATTCTTGAGGTACATTGTGGGATATTTTTTGGATACTTGATGTTTATATGGTATATATGAGAAGATCTGGTTGATATATCAGTGACAGGGACAGTGACAAGTTATATCTCGATGATCAGTTACAATTTGTTGATCAGTTACAGGTTGATGTGACAGTGACAAGTTGATTATCAGAGGCAATGACAGTATTAGTGGTAGTGACATCTTGGTCTACATTTATAATTTAGGGTGGTAGGATGGGGCAAGGAAATGTGGTCATAACCTCCTTCTAGTTGGTTCCAGACAACACAGGGATTTGGAGCTTCCTTCAGGTTGGAGCCTGAGAATCAGGGGGTTGTATTCCCCTTCTCATTGGAGCCATAGAATTCAAGGAGTTGTAGCTTCCTTCAGGTTGTATCCTGTAAATAGGGGGTCCTAGCCTCCTTCCAGTTGTAGTTGGAGAATTGGGAAGCTAGTTCTTCCAATGAATGTATTCTTTTTATATATAAGAAAATAATTCACTGGTTTTCTCCCATTTGGGTTTCCACATAAATTATGGTATAATGTGTTTCTTTGGATGTCTGTTATGATCTATTGATTTATAATTCTCATTATATATTGATGATATATTGTTGATGATTTTAATATTACATATTCTGGTTAAAAGTGATAATAAAGTGCTCATACTTATTCAACCCCCCTTCTTAGTATTCCAACAATTCTAATAGCAATTGTTGAATGCACTTTCTTGCAGAATTATAGGTATAGGAAAGAAAAATTTAGTTCCTATATGAGAACTATAGATATGAAGGATTCCCAAGGGTCTTACATCCATGAGAAGGAGGTCATAGGTCTACATGTCAGCATCAAAATGAAAACACTGAATCCAATGAGTGTAGGGGCAGAGATGAGACTATGAGAATCCTTCAGAAGGAAGTGCAGATTTATAGAGAAAACAATGAAAGGATGATGAGGGCTCATGAAGAGATACTACAGAGTCTAAATATGCTACATAATCAATTCAATAAATATTCTATAAAAAAAAGTCGTTAATGCAAGGAAAGTAGAAGAATCTAGATCTCATGATAAGAGGGAAAATCATCGGGGATCTAAACAATCCAGAAGTATTAGAAGACATCATCATCATCATCATCATTCCCTAGGGAACTCAATTAGAAGATCATATGCACATTCAAGTTCGGAAATCAACCTAAGTGTGTCCCCTATCAGACATCAGAGGAGGAGACATGGTTCAAATATCTTGCAAGGGGAACTCGGGAAGATCAATCCACCATCATTTGATGGAGAGAATAGGAAGGGAGAAGATGCAGAAGCATGGTTGTTGGGAATGAAAAAATATTTCCAATTGCATGATTACTCATAAAATGTAGAAGCTATAATTTTTTCCTACCATCTTCAAGGAAAGGCATATATTTGGTGGGATCAGCTTAAGTAGGTTAAGCGCCTTAATGAGAAGAGAATTCATTGGAAGTAGTTCAAGAAATATTTCCAGCAATAGTATTTTTTAGAGAAATATTATGACAAAAAGATGCAAGAGTTATTTGAATTCAAACTTGGGAACATGACCATTGATGAATATGAGAGGAAATTCTAGGAACTTTTCAGGTACATGGGATTCATAGGGGATGAAAAGGTTAAAATTCATAGGTTCCTGAGTGGACTTCCATCCTTCTACAAAGATAAAATTCAGTTTTATGAGCCCAAAAAATTGGAAGAAGCCATAAGAAATGCTAAGTATTTGTATGAACAGAACAGAGGAAGACAATATTTCCAAAAGTCTTGGGATGATAAGAATAAATGAAAGATGGATTTAAAAAAGAAAGGATTCAAGCCACCTTTATTAGGAATAACTCTCAAGAATATTAGCAAGGGGAGATGTCTCAAGGTGACCAAAAAATGATAGATTTGTTGGGAAAAAGGCCAATACAGTAGCCCATAAAGTGTTAGGGATGTGAAGGATTTCACATGTAAAAAGATTGTTCTCACTGGGGAGACAAGATGAGGACTATGCATAGCATAAAGTAGGAGGAGATAGTAGAGACGTGGGCAGAAGCATGTCAATTATCTATGTAGTTTTTGGACTTATGGGCTGACTCGGGTTGTACCTTAGTTATCCAACAAAACCCTTATCACCATCAGCCCTTCTAGTAAACCAGAAGGCTACACTGCACATAGAGTGCATAGCGTAGTCTCACCCAAGAGGGTTTATGGGCGACTACAGGATGGAGAGGTTTGTAGTCATGGAAGGTATTGGGGGGTTTTCTTTCTTACTTCTTATTAACCATGCATTCTATTCTATTATTCATCATATCCAGTCATTCATTCATTTGAATATTCAATATAATGTGAATTGTAAATAAATTATCCATTCATATATCTACCCATTCAATGATAACTGCAAAATTAATAACACATAAAATACATTGCACACATGGTTTTACTATGGTTCACCCCCTGGGGCTACATTCACCAAGATATTATGCTTATGTATTCTTATTCATCAAAAAGAGTTGTGTGCATAACATCAGAGTAGTTAGTAGTGAGGCGGACCAGGATCGCACCAAGATCCACATCTTTCGACTTGAACCTCAACTACTTCGACCTCATCTGAGCTCTACAACTCTCAAAATAGACTTCCAATCCCTAAAGTCCAAAATAGGTTCTCCAAAAAAAACTTGTCGCACTAACTCTCTAACACTTATATGATATGATGATCCCCTAATCTACCTCATACCCCTTATTTATATTACAAAAATGGGTTATAAATCCTTACAATACATCGCAAAACCCTAACCCTAACTAGGCTAGGTTTGTCCACCTTTGCACCAAATTTCCTCAGAATGTGTAGTGTTGTTCTTCCTCGCTTGATGTTTTGTTCTCCAAACCTGCCTACTCCAACATTCCCCCAACACCAACATGTGGCTCTTCTCGATCCACTTATCCTCAGTGCACTCTCTGCAGCACTACCTCCAGTGCATGAAACTTCTTCGCTAGTTTTGTCACTTTCTCTTTAGCATATGTGTTCTTCCCTCCTAATGTCTCCAAAACCTACGATGTTATGTGCTCTGTTAGCACTTCTCAACTTTTTGTGAGCACCTATTCCCATTTTCTCTTCTTTGTTTGGAGCTCGTTGATCATCCATTCTACTTGTTGAAATGGCTCCAATTGAGCCTGCCTTGCTTGTTCCTTCTCCTGCACAGACTTTACTTACGCATGTAAGTTATTATGTTCCTGGGATGCCTTCATTCTAAGGGAGATGTCCATGTTTTTCTATCTCTTCTTCAAATACTGAACCGCTACATTTTTTTTTTCCTCCCTCTGCTCCAACTGTTGTATATTTTCATCCTCTTTGAGGCTTGTCCGAATCTATGCAGTCTTGTTATATAGATCTTCCACTTCTTTACCCTCTTGCACTATACTCTCTGCGTGCATAGTATCCTCTTGCTGCCTCTTCTCTCACACTTTTGTAGGTGTGATTGGTTGCTCAAAATTCGCTAAGTGTCAAAATTTCCCGTGCTTTTCCCTCTTTATAGACCCAGTCATTAATGTTATGTCTTATTTTTCACTTTTTTCGATCATTTGCACAATGTCTAATTTTCCTACGCGCAGTATTCCAAATTATGTCACACCAGTTACTGCATGATATCATTCCTAAATCACTTATTCCTCCTAACTACTTCTCTTTTTTTTGGCTTTTTCTTCATTTTTATGTTTTTATCTTCATTTTTCTTCTTTTACCTTCTACTATTTATAATATGTAAAATTCTACTTGTTTCATTGCAACTATTGAGAGTTAGTGGGTCGATTTTCCCCATACAATTTCAGTCGACTACCATTCACCATTCCTTACACTTCCTTTAATGTTAAGTCATGTAGTTGTACAGCACCTCCATCTGTAACAGAATTTATCTAGCATGGCCCTAGCCAATGCATTATGAGCTTCCTCGGGTGTTGCAAGTACTTACTCTCATCGATGAGAACCAAATCCCCTTCCTTAAACTTCTTCTTCTTGATATATTTGGCATGCCATGATTTATCCTTTTCCTTATGTACCTCTTGATGAAAACCTTCCATGATTATGTCTTCTTCTAATTCCATCAGTTGAGCCAATCTTTCCTGCATTGCGCCATTTTTTGTAATATCTCTAATTATTGCAATGCATAGACTTGGTATCAAATAATTTAAGGGAACTACTGCCTCATGTCCATAAACCAATCTAAAGGGTGTTTTTCCTATTAACTTCTTGCAGGTTAGTTCTATAAGCCCAAAGTATTGTTGGTACCTTCAAATCCCAATCATCTTTGTTTACATTACAAATATTTGTCAAGGAATTCTCCAAAATATTGTTGAATGCTTCCACTATGCCATTTGCTTGAGGGTGGTGAGTACTCTTATGGTGGTATATATTAAAATCTTCAAGCATTGCCTCAATTGTATTGTTGATGAAGTGGGTCCCTTGATCACTCATAAATATCCTTGGACATCCAAATCTTGTCACTACATTTTCAAATAAAAAGCATGCTACAATCTCTGCGCTGCAATTGTTCACTGGTGCTACCTCTACCCATCTGGTCAAGTATTTTGTTGTTGTAATATTGTATCTGGCTCTTGATATTCTTTCTAGTGGATTAATTGGAACTACAAAATCTATTTCCCATTTATTGAACACTTGTAAAGTAACATGTGGTCTCAGTGGCATATCATCCCTCCTAGATGGCTTCCCAACTCTTTGACAAAAATCACACTTCTGGAAGTATTCCTTTGAATCCTTATGAATTATGGGCCACCATAATCCTATGTACAATATTTTATGCACAATAGCTTTTCCTACGTAGTGTCCAACTGCAATTCATTCATGTGCTTCTGCCAAAATAATGGGTCTTTCATGCTCCATCACACATCTCCTCAAGATTCTATCGGCTCCAAGTTTGTATAAATGAAATGAAATCAACTGATAATCTACAGCTCTAACCACCATTTTTTTATTCTACGTAGTTGTAGATTCTCTTGGTGTAAAGTATGTACTTAAAAACACAATAATGTCAGCAAGATATCCATCTGGAATTTGTATTGAAAACAATTGTGCATATGGAAAGTTGTCTTCCAAGTTACTGGGTTCTTCTCTATTTGTTATCATGGACAAGTGATATGGTCCTGCATTCAATATTCTAGGCTTCATCACAACTTCAAAGTCAAATTCTTGAAATAGTAACATCCATCTACATATCCTTCCCCCCGACATTGGCTTACTAACTAAGTATCTCAGAGTTGAATGATTTGTAAACATATTAAAGTGTTTTCCCAATAAGTAATGTATGTATTTCTGCAAAGCATACATCATTTCAAACCCTTTTATTTTTGTAGTGTTGTAGTTATGTTCTGAATATGACAACTCTTTGCTTGCAAATGCAATAGGGTTATCTATATCACATTTTCCTAGTTGTCTTAATACTGCTCCTAATGATATTGAGGATGCATATACATGAACATGGAATTATTTATCCCAATCTGGAAATATTAAAATCGATGCAGTAACCATCTTCTCCTTCAAAATATCCAGACTCTTCTAGCATTCATAATTCCACTGGAACTTAGTATATTTCTTCAACAGTTTCTCCATTGGCGCAGTGATCTGTGCATATCCCTTGATGAATTTTTATAGTACCCTGTATGGCCCAATGTACTCTTCAATTGGCACATTGACTTTGTTAGTGGTAAGTTAACTATGACAACAATTTTGGCAGGATCAACTAGTAGACCATGTTTACACACCACATGCCCTATCAAAATGCCAAAAGCTGCGCTGAAAATATATTTCTTAATGTTTAGTGATATCTGACACTATTTGCATCTATCCAACATAATCCTTAATACTTCAAAATGATCTTTCAGCAAACTAAACATTGTCCAGACATCCAAATAAACCTCCAAAAACTTGTGAATAAATTCCTTAAAAGTTGTTACTACTACCCTTGAAAAAATGGTTGGTGCATTTTTCAATCCAAATGACATAAATGCACACTGAAATAAATCCCACTATGTAGAAAATGGTGTCTTATGTCTATCTTCTGGTGCAATCCTTATATGATGATAACCTAAAAATCCATCTATAAAAGAATAAGCTTCTTGACGCCCTATGCTCTCCAAAACTTCGTCGATAAAAGGGGTAGGAAAGGGATCATATAGGAAAGCATCATTCAAATTTCTCAAATATACACAAATCATGATACCTCCTTGTTTTTTTCCTTGCACCACCATGGGACTGGTCCATTTTGACTCTTCTACAGGTTTTATAACACCATCTTCTAGCATCTTGTCAAATTCTATCTTTACCTTCTCTTTGTATATTGGATTCAATCTGTACGGCCTATGTTTGATAGGTCTTGCTTCTGGTTTCAATGATATTTTCATCTCTCCTATCTCTCCTGCTAGCTCCTTCATCTCGAAAAATGTTGTTGGAAATAAGTCATTGTATTCACACAGTAATTTTGTAATCCTCTCTACTATCTAATGATCCTAATAATCTCCAATACTAGCCATCTTTGGGTTATCTGCAGTTCCAATGTTAACCTTATTAATGTTTAAAGGTGTAGCATAATCTTCTGATTCTAGCTTGGGACCTTCTACTTCCCTTTCACCTTCTACGTCTGGGATCTAGATATTGTGTGGATTATCTTCTTCATATTTGTTTGCTTTTGCTACATGATAACAATGCAGAAATTGTTTGATTGTCTGACTAGCCTTCCTCTAAGATGATGGAATTATTTAAAACTTTGGTTCTTAAAATATCCTATCTCTTACCACTTTCAATGTTTTATCAATATCTTGACTATCATGCTCAAAGGAAAATGTAACTACAAAGCTCTATTGTATTTCTTCCCAGTTGGCAGTTTCTCTGCGTTGTCTGTGTAATGTGTATCAGTAGTTTGGAATGCCTTCTAGTGTGTGAATAAAATGGTGTGGCCATTCTTTTGGTGGTACTAATCTCCACTGAACTCTACACTTCTCTACATGCTTTTGGGGTTTTCAACATCCTCTGTATTTCTCCTCATATTTTTTCTCATGTCCTACGCCAAATCTAATGCCCAGTAACCTTTTGTATTGGAACCAATTGTTGATATTTTCCTTGTGTGTACCCCACCATATTGTAGGTGTAGCTTTTAAAGAAATATCTAATGCTGGTAATCTCTAACTTTCCATAACTTCTACCTCATATTTCATCAAAAATTATTCTAAATCATTTAATCCATAAAAAGTGGGAGGTTCTCTTACCTCTGTACCAACCCATCTCAGCGCGCACATCATTCTAGCATATCTCCTAGTAGATAATTCATGTAATTGTTGTTGTCAGTTTTACAGTCCTGTGTCAGAGTCTAAATCACAAGAACTAATACTCCTCCAACTGAGCATGCCATCTACAGTTGGGTTGATATAATATTATTTGCATGTGGTAGTCATGTATAGTTGTGTGGTATACCTAGGGAGGTAATATGGGGTACCTAGGGAGGTACCCAATGGCAATGTAGTTATGTGTTATTAGTGGAAGTCATTTAATATATGGGAATGTGGTCATTCAATGTAAGGTGGACTAGGTCCACTATATTAATAAAGGCCCACTATGGTAGTTGGATGTAATAAATGTGAGAAGGCTCTCTAGAAGGTTCCTAGGAGATAGGGAGAGATATATAAAGAAGTCTATGCAATGTAATGAACCATAGTGAAGAATATTGTGATTGTACAAGCAAGGATTGCTTGAGAAGTTTTATCCTTCCATAAGGATTAATATATGGTGTTACCCTACCTCAAGGGTTTTCTCTATTTCTTGTGTTCATGTTATAGTAAATGGCTTATGGTTTATTCTTGGTTATTTATGAAGTATATTTGCAGATATGGTATAGGTACTTAACAATTGGTATCAGAGCACTTTCCTTGGGCAGACATTGTGGGCAAATATTTTTTATTTTTGCAGATTTTTTTTTTCGGAGAAGAAAAAAGAGGGCCGCGACATTTCAGAACTTTTCAGTATATTTCTGTGCAACATTTGTAGAAACAGATTGTATATTTGAGTTCCTCTCAGAAAAACACCCAATTTGAAAAAAAAAATCGTCTAAAATGAAGTCTGGAAGGTCAAGATATTGAGGTTTTAAAATCTGTAATTTTTCAGGGTTTTTTCTGCGGACGGCGGCGCGATTTGTTTTTATTTATGTAGCATTTGGAGGCAGAATTTGCTCAAATAAATTACAGATCTGAGTTCCTCTCACAATTTTACCCAATTTCAAAAAAAAATCAGCCGAAACGGAGTCTGGGAAGTGAAGTTATGAGCATTTTAACTTCAACAGTTTTTTAGGGTTTTTCCAGAAAAAACCGCGATTTTGTGTTGTAATTTATTGGGTGAGTTCATAGGATGATCAGATGGCTATTTCTTCTCAAAACCTGAAAGAAATTCTTGAATCATTCAAAGCCCAATTGTTTCACACATTGGATGACAGATTGGATGCATTTGTATATGGCCTCACAGACAGCCTCACAAATAGCCTCACATATGGCCTCAGTGATAGTTTTCGTAGTATTCAAGATTCATTGAATAACATGCAGGAGAGATTTCTTATGCAGGGCCTCAGGGATGAATATAATCAGGAAATATATGCTTGGTATGATTTTGAGGCAGATTGTGATGATTTGTATATGGATAGTTGTCATTTCTGGGATGACAACCACTTTCATATTTTATTTGATGACTCTACTCCACCTTCTGTAGAGAACATCAATGTCCCACATCGGGAGCTAGTTACCAGCGTTTAGTCTACATATTCTACAGTGGTATTATTCATTCCAGATTCTACTATGACCTTTTTCCACTATGTGGATGGATCTTCTTATTTGGATCCACATGATAGGTGTCAGTCTTTGGAGCATCATTTGGAGTTGGTTATTGGGTTCCAAAATCTTCCACGGGGAGTTCACATGAGCACTTGGACATGGAACCCAGGCTTACAATGGTGGTTGGACTACTTCAGCATGGTGGATTTCCTTTCTACATGGGACCTTGGTTCTTCAGTCTTCTTCAGCATTATGGTCCACAATTATCCATGG
>ML821109.1:65033-75272 GCA_009831015.1 Picea engelmannii | reverse complement strand
TCTCAGCACAACATAAGCATAATACATTGTTGCATGTTCTGCTAGCTGCAAAGCTATATGGCTTCGAAAGTTGTTGACCGAACTATTTGACTTGGAGATTAGAGCAACCATTATTCTATGTGATAACCAGAGATGCATAAAGATGACATATAATCCTGTATTCCATGACAGGTTGAAGCACATACATATCCACCATCATTACATCCGCGACATGGTATAGAGAGGAGCCTTGAAGCTCCAGTACATTAGCATGGATGAACAGGTTGTTGACGTGTTGACCAAGTCCCTATATCATGTGAAGTTTGAGTACTTCCGAGATAAGCTTGGCATTTTTTGAAAGGACCTCCCTCGAAAGGGGGAGTAGATGAGATGTGTTCCTTTCTTCTGACCTAGTTGTCAGACGTAAAGCAAGATGTGATGTGTTCCTTGCTTCTGACCTAGGTGTCAGACGTAAAGAAAGATGAGATGTGTACCTTGCTTATGACCTAGTTGTCATATGTAAAGTAAGATGAGATGTTCCTTTCTTCTGACCGAGTTGTCAGACGTAAATCAAGAAGAGATGTTCCTTTCTTTTGACCGAGTTGTCAGACGTAAAGCAAGAAGAGACGTTCCTTGCTTCTGACCGAGTTGTCAGACGTAAAGCAAGAAGAGATGTTCCTTTCTTCTGACCGAGTTGTCAGACGTAAAGCAAGAAGACATGTTTCTTTCTTCTGACCGAGTTGTCAGACGTAAATCAAGAAGTGATGTTCCTTGCTTCTGACCGAGTTGTTAGACGTAAAGAAAGAAGAGATGTTCCTTGCTTCTGACCGAGTTGTCAGATGTAAAGAAAGAAGAGATGTTCCTTTCTTCTGACCGAGTTTTCAGATGTAAAGAAAGAAGATATGTTCCTTTCTTCTAACCAAGCTTTCAGATGTAAAACAAGATGATATAATGATACTAGTACTGAGCTTCCAGCTAGACATCAGTGACATAAAGCCAGTATAGTATCCTGCTTTCAACCTGATAGTTGTGATGTAAAGCAAGACGAGTATCTTGCTTCTTGCTTGAGTGTTGTGACGTAAAGCAAGATGATGAGATGAGACTAGTACTTAGCTTCTAGCTAGATAGTTGTGACGTAAAGCAAGATGATGAGATGAGACTAGTACTGAGCTTCCAGCTAGATAGTTGTGACGTAAAGCCAGTCTAGTATCCTGCTTCCAACCTGATGGTTGTGACGTAAAGAAGGACAAGTATCTTGCTTCCAACTTGAGTGTTGTGACGTAAAGCAAGACGATGAGATGAGACAAGTATTGAGCTTCCATCTTGACAGCTGTGACGTAAATACGGTCTTGTATTATGATGAGCCAACCTTGTGCTGTGATGATGATGATGTATCATTTTTTATACTAATACATATTGATGCAGATGATGATGGAATTCCTTTGAGAATGATGATGCTGCCAATGAAGAAAAATTTCGATGATTTATAGATACGCCAGCCAAGATGATATTGTTGATGTTGTCCTCACACTTGATGTTGTTGATGATGATGTCCTCTCTCTCTCGCATGATGCTGCTAAAGAATACCCTTCTTGTTAAGGGGGAGTGTTGAAATATTGTAACTACAAAGAGTATTCTTATTATTATTGATATATTATTCATAGGATCAATCCCCATTGTGGATTGATCATGTCAGTTATTGTAATAGGACCAAATCCCCTTTTGAGGATTGGTCAAAAGACAATTGTAATAGGAAAAATAAGAAGTCGGCCCCAACAGTTATTAAAGAGACCCAAAAATATAATAAAGGTGGGTTTACCCACCCAGTTTGAGAAGTCAGCCCTGCCAGTGAAGAGACACTTCACACGTGCCAGACTTGTATAAATAAAGGAGGCTAACGCCTCACTTAGACACAACTCACTTGTTCAGTTTGAGAGACAATTTCCAATCCGTTATCGGCAAAGGAGAGAGAGAGTGGTGCATATCTAGGAGAGGAATTTCTATATTAGCATAGAGATATCTTGGCATTGTATTGGCTATCTATATTAGGGAAGTTTTACTGGGTTTTCTTCACCTAGAGGGTTTCCCAAGATAAATGTTGTGTCTCTTGTGATTGTGTATTTCTCAGTGATCTTGGATTATGCTATTGCTATCTAATGAAATGAAAACATCTATAATAATGGATTAAAAATTAACACAAAAATCCATATGGTCACTGGAAATTCCCTAGATATATCAATTGATGATATGGAAGCAGAAAATAAAAGATTAAAAAACAAAATCAGAGAATTAGAGAATGCTTTGATGCCACCCCCAATCTTTGCAAAAACACTTCCTTTTGTTCAACCCGAGATGAATCACGACGAACTGTCTAAATCCAGTTCTAAATGTAGAGGAACACCCAGTATACTTGTTGCAGTAAGGGAATTTGTTGAAGAAAACATCAAAAAGAGGATGTCTCTTTTTCTTGAATCTTGGGACATCAATAATAATATCATGACTTTTGGCTCAAAGTTACACAATTTCAAAGAGTATCTTTAGGATGATTGTGAAAATGATGAGTTTTTTTACAAGAATGACCTCACTACCTTTATTTTGAAAATCATGAATATGACAGAGTTGAAACGAAAGGAATAAAATTTCCCCTCTCAAGCTAGGGTAAAACAAATTAAAGCATGTTGGATTAAGAAAATAAAGACTTTGAAGGAACTGTTTGAAGACTGTAATGAAGTATGTTCTAAAAGGGAGATTTTATATCAGAAATTGACAGAAATTGATTTAGTTGGGAGCATCGGAGAAGTACAAGATCATTGTCTAATTATAAACTCTACATTTCTTGCAAGGGGGCAATTTGAGGAACATGTGGAAATACTCAAGAATTTGTTCGCGGAAAATCTCAATAGTATAAAAGAATATAATCAAGATGAAATTGATAATTGGTTGGTTATGTTGGATACACCAATTAGACTGAGAAGGGGGGGTGAACAATGTAGGGCTCTTTTTCCCAAAACTTCCCCTTCAAAAAATTCTTAGTTAGCAATCATCATTTACTCATTACTTATTACTGTCACTCATAACCCGTCAAATTCAAATATACGTCAACAACATATTTTTGGACAACTGAGAGGGGGAGGTTAATCAGTTGTTACCGTGCTTAAACAATTATGCTTATTTTAAACTCTTTACAAAGAACTCAATGACAATCACAATAATGCAGGGAAATAAGCAATAGCACATTCAACATCAATCACACATATGAGATACAGAGAGACATATATTTCCTAAGGAAACCCATAAAGGGTAAACGCCTCTTCTTCTTTATATGATAAGTAATCTTTACATTCTTTACTTATCATACATATGAGCACCAACTCATAGTGAGGCTGCAACCTCTATTTTGAAAGCTACTACTTGTTGAGAGCACCAACTCTCTGATTTCTCTAGCACAAACTAGAAGGAAGCACCAACTCCCTGGTTTCTCTAACACCAACTAGAAGGAAGCACCAACTCCCCAAGTGTTCCAGCATCAACTGGATGGAAGCACCAACTTCCAATCATACATGCACCAACCTATAAAACATAGAACAATAGTTCTCCCTTACACCACCCTGCCACCCCGGTTTCTATGGTTGCAACCAGATGTAAGCTACAACTCCCTATGTTCAAGCACCCACTTGAACCTCTGAGGACAATAATCCTCTCTAGCACCTCCCTACCACCCTGTTTTATAAATATTTTTCTCTTAAAACTTATTACAGTGATATAAATTTCTTCAAAGGCTTACCAGTCTCATCATTGTTTTGCTACACTGCGCTGCTCTGTCTGCATCAGTGTCTTCTGCACACTCCTCTTACGCTTTATGTTCTTCTGTCATTTCTGCTCTGTGTGCCATGTCCATTCAATGCACCTCACCTCTTCTGTGTAGTTTTGCTACTGCGCTCTACCTCCTTCTTCACATGTCCATCCCCCTCAATAGCAACCCCTCCATCTCTTCTTTGTTCAAAATTCTTATAGTCTCTGTCTTGCTTCTGCATGCAATCTGCACCATACTTCTGCATCCTCTCACAATGCTAATGTTCTCCACATCGAGGTGTTTACTCCCCCTCTACCTTCCAATGCTTCCTCCCCTTGATCTCAACTTCACCTCTCTCTCTTTCCTCTCCTGCCCATCTTGAGTCCTCTACCTGATCATCATCACAATTCTTCAGTTTCTCTGGCGGTTCCACCCACGTTTCTAGCATCAATGGGTGTTGTGCTGAGATTCCTCAACCTTTCTGGCGTTGAGAATCTTCGTCTTCTCTGGCAGAGTCGAGCTTATCCTTTCTGTTTCAGCTACAGGCTTCAATTCTCTTCCATCTGTAAATCGCATGTATGAATAGTCTTCATTCCATTGGAAGATGCCTTAAGACTCTTCATCTTCTTTGGCGATCACAATGAGGCCTCTTCGAGTCCTCTGGTAGAGACCATCAGTCATTTCTAGCAGTTACACTGTGAAGTGCAACAATATCCCTCTGATTATATTCAAAATCATCTGCACCTTTGGATTGAATTCATAGGCTCTTGCGTTTATTTCTCCATTTCACACTTCGACATTTCGGGATCACCATGGTGAATATTTCGTTGCACTCCATGTCTCGATCCCCAAATCTATGAAATGGAGTTGGATTCTATAACTTAGCTCTCCAGCTCTTGACAATGTGACCACTAGTGGTGACCGAGCGCTTATCTATAGAGCGCTTTTGTGATTTCTCATTTTGGCACTTCGGTGTTCCTGTGGTGAGGATTTCTTTATGCTTCACGTATCGATCCCTGAAACTCCAAAATTGAGCTTGGTTGCTCTAGCTCCTTCCTCCATCTTCCGCCGATGTGACCAATGGCTGTGACCATAGGCTAAGCCAAAACATGTTTAGCATTTCGACATTTCGACAATCCTGTTGTGAGACATCTCGACTCTCCAAGTCGCGATCTTCGAAACTCTGAAAAAGGAGCTTAGCTGGACTAGCTTTGATCATTTCAACATTTCGCATTTCAGCCTTTCGCAATTTTGCATGTCGCGAATTCCTGTTGCGAGGCATCTCGACTCTCCAAGTCGCGATCTCTGATATATCCTCCATGTCGCAATTTCACATTTCGGCATTTCGCGATTTCGCATCTCGCGAGTTCAAGAGGTTAGGGAACCCTGTTCCTTTGAATTTCCAGTCAGTGAAATGACGATCTGTCGTCACGTGTCCTATGGACCCAATGGTCCAGATCTTGTCATGAATTTGACACTTCATGGGCCTTCCTTGTGCCTGATTCAGGATTTCAGCGTTTCTCCGCTTCGGGACTCTTGTGATGAAGAGTCTCGTCACTTGACTCTTCCAACTCCCAGTATCTGAATCTCTGAAATGGAGTCAGATCAACGGTCCACACTTTAGATGATTCAATAGTTCAGATCTCTTCGTGATTTTTCATATCACGATTTTGACAGTCTGGTTGTGAGTGTTCTTGATACCTCCAAGTCTCGGTATCCGAACCTTCAAAATGGAGTCAGATCAAACCTTGATCTAACGGCTAAGATTATTTCACGATTTCACATTTCGCAACTTCGGGACTCCTGTAGTGAGAGTTCTTGATATCTCCATCTCCCGGTATACGAAACTCAGAGATGGAGTCGGATCAACACTTCGATCTTTCCATTGGATCATCACTGCTGATCTTCCTTGCTTGCCTATTTTCCATCAACTGAACAAGCACACTCTTGCACTATCTCTTCTGGTCTTCACGATCTTGCTCTGGTGCCTGCTTGGCACATTATATTTGTACTCCAACCATCATTCCTGTTGTACTTTCCTGTACACTTGCCATCATTGTTTTTGTTCTTGCCTGTAGACATGCCATCGTTTCTATTGTTCTTGCCTATATACATTCCATCGTTGTTGTTGTTCTTGCCATCAATGACAAGCATACACTGCCTGTAAAACATGCCAACAATCTCCTCCTTTGGAATTGATGGCAACAAAGGCACCTAGAGTCTTTTCTCCCCCTTTGACATCAATGTCAAAGAAAGCACGCTCCCCCTGAGCTGTTGTAGTATTTTTCGGAGGTATAGGATATTCAATCAATACAAACTCCCCCTAATAGGATGGAATCTCTTAGATGTGAGACGGGATGACACCCAGCTTATGTCAGAGATATTCAAATGGTGTCTTGGCTAGGGGTTTATTAAAGATGTCTACAATTTGTTCTGTGGTTGGAATGTAATGGACCTGAGAAATCTGATTGGTGACCTTCTCTCTCAGAAAATGGTATTTTATGGGAATATGCTTGGTCTTGGAGTGGAATACAGGATTTGTGGACACACTGATGGCACTAGTGTTATCACAATGAATTGGGATCGGTGCAATGTATTTTACCTCCAAGTCTGCAAGTGTCTGAATCATCCATAATACCCGAGTGCAACAGGTAGGAGTAGAAATGTACTCTGCCTCTGTAGTTGATAAAGAGATGGAACCTTTCTTTTTACTCAACCATGATACTAGAGAATCTCCTAGGAAGAACGCACCTCCACTCATGCTTTTCCTTTCATCCATGCAGTTAGCCCAATCAACATCTGAGTAGACTGATAAATGAAAATTATGATTCTTAGGATACCAAAGGCCATAATTCATTGTTTCTGTCAAATATCTGAATATCCTTTTGACATCTAGAAAATGAATCTGTTTAGGTGCAGACTGATATCTTCTTACCATTCCAACAACATGCATTATGTTTGGACAATATGCTGTGATGTATAACAGACTGCCTATCATTAACCTATATGAACTCTGATCAACATCAGGTGAGTCATCATCCTTGCTTAATTTGCATCCAGTAACCATAGGTGTGCCCGTAGGTTTAGAATCTTCCATTTGAAACCGTTTCAACATTTCTCTTAGACATTTTTCTTGAGAAATGAACATCCCTTCAGACCTCTGAGTAATTTGCAGACCAAGAAAAAATGACATTTCACCTATCATAGACATTTCAAACTTAGACTCCATGGTAGAAGAAAACCATTGTACCAATGAATCCTTATTACATCTGAAGATGATGTAATCTACATAGACCAATACGATGAGAAAATCATTATCCTCTGTTTTGATATACAAATTGTTGTCAACTATTCCTCTCTTGAATCCGTTTTCTTTGAGATACGTATCTAGTCTGTCATACCAGGCTCGAGGGGTTTGTTTTAACCCATATAAATATTTCTTCAGATTGCATACTAATTTAGGGTTATCAGACAGTTTGAAACCCTCTGGTTGTTCCATATAGAATTCTTCACTTAAATATCCATTTAGAAAAGCTGACTTGACATCCATTTGATAAACTTTAAACCTTTTATGACAAGCATAGGAAAGAAACATTCTAATAGCTTCTAATCTTACTAGGGTGCAAATGTTTCATCAAAATCCAGTCCTTCTATCTGAGCATACCCTTTATAGACCAATCTTGGTTTGTTCCTGACAACTTGTCCATGCTCATTCAACTTATTCTTAAATATCAATTTGGAGCCAATGACATTTTTACCTTCAGGTCTATGAGCCATCTCCCACGTATTGTTTTTCTCAATTTGATCAAGTTCGTCATTCATTGCTTTAACCCAATGGTCATCTTTGCTAGCTTCATTAAAATTCTTGGGCTCCAGCATGGATATGAAATCTATATGTGATTGTTCGGTGTTTTTGATTAGCTTTCTCCTAGTTTGTACACCTTTGTCTTTTTCACCAATTATCTGACTTGCAGGATGATTCTTTTGAGTGATTCTGGAGGAGGAATTTGAAGTTGTCTCCTGATTTGAGTCTGTCTGAGTATTTGTGTCTTTATCTGATTCAGAGTCTTCATTTTCTGATTCTTAGACCTGTTCATATTCAACTTTAGTTGTGTCTTTTGTAGAAGACTCTGCTGGAAAACAGGACCGTGGAGCAATAAAATAAAACAAATGTGGAATCAAAACATAGAAGATACACAATACAATAGAGACACAAATTTACGTGGTTCACCCAATGTGGGCTACGTCCACCTGAGAAATTTCCATGTCCTTCCTTTATTATTATCCATCATATGAACGGATACAACCTATAGTAAACCCGTTGTAACTTCCTCTTCTTTCTCTCATAGTCTCCTATCTCGGAATACAATATTCGCTGTCAACCATAGCCGCAATACATTTCCCTCATAAAAGAGAGTTGCCTTCTAGAGAAAAAAACCCTAACATAATCTCTATCGTTAGATCTGCGACCTTATAATGAATGGTCCATATTTACAATGAAATTACAATATATATTTACAAGGCAATTTTTCCTTTGGGGGCTTCGCCCCCGAACCCCCGCTTTCCCCTAGACCCCCCAGCCGGGGGGATAGCCCCCTCGGACCCCACAGAGGGGGTACCCCCCCTCTGCACTCCCCCACGTGGAAGAGTGTACATACTTCTGGGGTGTAAATACTTCATGGGGTATAAACACGGCTGAAAGTAAAAGACCTCTAAATCAGGAAGATAATTAGGCTCCACAACCAACAGACTCATTATTGTACACCTCTCTTGCTGGGATTCCTTCATCAACTTTTATGTCAATATAGTCAACCATTTTATGCAACCTCTTATTATAGCATCTGTATCCTTTACTGTTTGTAGGATACCCTAAGAAGATACCTTCATCATCCCTGTCATCATATTTGCCAAGGTTCTCATCATTATTCTTTATGTAACATTTACTCCCAAAGACTTTGAAGTGTTTAATTGAAGCAGGTCTCCCATACCACAGTTCATAAGGTGTCTTGTCACTTTTTGGTCTGAGGTGGTCTTTGTTAAGAACATGGACTACTGTGTGTATTGCTTCTACCCAGTAGGTTTGACTAATGTTCTTCTCATTCATCATTGACCTAGCCATTTCCTGCACTGTTCTGTTTTGCTTCTCAACTACTCCATTTTGTTGTGGATTTCTTGGGATTGTGTATTTTCTCTTGATCCCATTCTTATCAAAAAATTCCTTGAAGTCACTTGACATAAAATCTCCTCCTTGGTCTACTCTTACTTATTTTAACCTCTTTCCTGTTTGAGTCTCAGTTAAAGCCTTAAATATTTTAAACTTCTCAAATGCTTCAGCTTTTTCCTTGAGAAAGGCAACCCAAGTAAGTCTGGAGTAATCATAAATAATCAACATGAAGTAGTTTTCTTTCCCTATGCCTTCCTGTCTTGATGGTCCACATAAATTCATATGAACTAGTTGGAGTGGTTTCTCTATTGAAGTAAAGCTCTTGGACTTAAACTGTGTCCTAGTTAGCTTTCCTACTTGGCAAGGTTTACACATTGAATCTTGGGGCTTTGATATTCTCGGAAGATCTTTTACTGCCTCGAGATTTTTGAGTTTGATTAATTGGTCAAAGTTTAGATGTCCAAGTCTCCTATGCCATAACCATCTTTCATCATGTTTGCTTAGATGACACTCTTCTCTATTTTCTTTCAGCACATATACATTATTTTCTGTCCTTATGCCTTTGGCCACCACTTGTCCTAAGTTTACAGACTTTATCTTGTAGTCCTTGGAATTGAACACCACTTCACATCCCCTGTCACACATTTGACTTACACTGAGAAGATTATGTTTCATCCCATCTACACGTATAACATCTTGGGCTTTTCCTTTTCCATTACTTAAACTCACCATCCCTTTACCCTTTATTTTACATGGAGCATCATTTCCAAAGGTTACGTTTCCTGATTCGCTTTCACTTAGAGATATTACCTTTGTCTCCCGTCATATGTTTGGAGCATCCACTGTCTATATACCAAGGGTTCGTTTTTCTTTGAGCTGACAACACTAATCCACACTTGTCACTTTCTTTCTTCTTCCAAACCTTGACATTTTCAACAGGGGAATTCAAATCTGGTTCATAGTTCCTTAATCGACAGCCAATAGATTTATGTCCATAGTTATGACAGATGTATCATTCAATCTCATTGTTCA
This sequence comes from Picea engelmannii, assembly GCA_009831015.1. NCBI lineage: Eukaryota > Viridiplantae > Streptophyta > Pinopsida > Pinales > Pinaceae > Picea > Picea engelmannii. Next base: position 65,304 of record ML821109.1, on the reverse strand, counting down.
ATAGGTCAAAATTATTGTTGCAATGTTGTCTACTCATTGACTATTGATTATTTCTTGACCTCCTTAGTTGCATGTCTCTAGACTTAATTTGACAATTTGCAATCTGTGAAGGTTTGTTACTTGGTTGTATCATTATTTGTTGTGGCAAGTATTTATTCCTTTGAAATCTTAATTTCTCATGTCTAAGTCTTAAGGAACAATTTACAGCTTTGTGACCAAAGTTAGAACAGTAGAAACAATAGCCATAGAAAAATTCTTTGTACCTGGAAAA